>KZ061782.1:213680-295245 GCA_002091835.1 Anopheles maculatus
TTATCCTTAGCTGGATAGTCAGTTCTGCGTACGGGGAGGCGGTCCGGGCGGGATTCGATAAATAGTAACATTTTATAATGCAATAATAAAGTAGTTTACTTACTACACAACAACGATAGAATATTTTATGTATGATCGATTAGATCTCGCTTACAAATGGTTTTAGGACTTCTGATAGTAAAATAATTATTTTCTGTACCAAAAAAACATCCCGTTCCATATTCCACATTAGTCTTTAGGATATACCAGACCTTCCTTTAACAAAAAACACGAGACACAATTTCAAATTTCATTGTGCATCAAAGAAAATGTTCGCATACCACAGAACAGTTGATCTGTTTAATCACAAACCAGCGATGGAAATTGTTGGGAAACCTACAACTTGTATCCCCATGCGAACATCACTCAGTGTGGACAAAATTTTACGGCTACGGAAGCGTTTGAGATGGACCAATGGGAATAGTCGCCGGAGTTTCGAAGATAGCAACTTCGGCTGAAATCTTAATTAAAGGGTTCCGCCGGCTCAGAACTTGCATGGCCAGTGCGCTCCAGCAGCAGGACACTGTGCTGTGCTGTGTGCCAATGAGTATATGCCTGCAAGGGGCGAGAATTATTATGGTTTCGTTCGGGATATTGTTCTTTGTAATTATGCTCGATTTTCTGACGGAATGGTTGAGCCGTAGGCAACACGAGCTACCACGACATGCCGACAAAAGCGGTTGGAGAAAAAAAACCCGCCCAAGGAACTCAGGAAGTTTTCCGAATGGCATATAACCTGCTGCCCATCGATAGGGTTGTGTTGGAGGAAGGAAGGAAGTTCCAATCGTATGTTAGCAGTGTATACCCTCCGATTGTTTCCTTGCACAGTAAAAAGGTGCGCATGAAGAGAAAACTTTCATGAACCAACGTTAAAGTACATCATGGATGTTATTTGAAAGACGGTCATGTGAGAGAAATAACTTAGAACCGCCCTATTCCCTAGCGCCAACGGAACCATACCTAAAAATGATGTTTTCGACAAAACAGCGCGTTTTGGTTTGCATCTTCCCATCCAAACAACGCCATGGGCAAATGCAGGAGGGTAGTACTTGGTTGGCTGTATGCTCTTCGTCTTTTGTCATGTCCGTGACCAACCGTAGGCGTACCTCGCCAGTGCAATAAATGAGTCTCGTGTGTCTTTGAAGTTTACCGCCACATATGGAGCGATTTGCCGAGTTCGTTTGGCGTGAAAGCTGCCTCGAGCTGCTTTACGTTAGTTATTGAGATGAGATGCAGTAATCAAATCACACACAAACATAGCGCACTTTCTTTAAACGTTATTAAACTAGGATTTTGAAAATAAATTCGAGTTTTAAACATGCGCAAACTCTGGACAGTTCTATCAACCGACCAACATGTTATGTAAAAAAAAGCACATACACAATTCAATCCTTGTCCCACCTGTACATCTAAATCTCTTATACTAACGCTCGTCATTAAATTAAACAGTATTAAATTGCCACAGCACACATTGATTCCCATACACACAGACACAATCGTTTCTGCAAGAAAATGGCACTAGTTGATGGTGTACAACAATCCTACCCCATTCCTTTCGCTTTGAAAGTCGACCCTCACTTTTAGTTCCCATCATGATGTACATGCATGTCCACACACCATGTGTCACGAGAAACCAAAGTCAGGGCCCCCAGAGCATCGAACCATCTGACCGCCGGCGATTGCAAGCCGGGCGGCACGGCACTGTACGGCGGCTTCGGATTTCGCGGTCTTGCCCTTTGATGTTTTCCGCCATTTGAAACACGTTGGCAATGGTCGTGCGAAGGAAGCCGGTTAGCCATGGTGTACAGTTCGGTGCTATTATGCTGGTCGAGCTTTAAGCCGATGAGGCCACTTCGTACCGTCTGCTAAGGTTTAGTGCTGAAGGAACCGTTTCATGATTTTTGTTGTTGTTGTTGCTGTTGTGCGTGAGCTGGATCTGTAGGACCTGAGTGGATAATTTTTAGTTATAGCCGCATTTATTCTTTATTATGAAACTTCTTCTAAAAATAAATCTTCTTCTTCTTTGGCATACAACTTCGAGAGGTGCTCGGCCTACACAATTCTAGCTTTCTATGATTTACGTTTAACCGCAGCTGGATAATCAGTCCTGCGCCTGCGGGGAGACGCTAGCTGGTCCTGCCGCATGATAGCAGGCGCCACTAGCGTATTAATAATTAATTTTAAAAAGTAACGCCCGTCAGATATGAACGTATTGCAAATAGGATAGAGTCAAATTGACCTCATCTTTTGGTTTAATGTTTAGCGTCCTATGGGAATTATTCCCCCGTACGCAGGACTCATTCACGGGTATAATCAAGCTTGCCTAATTACCTAAACAATCCAGTAATGGTAGGCAAGGTTCACTCGCAGTAATAAAACCCGCAAAGGACAAAAAGAGACTTTACGCCATAATCACACACGTCGCGTAACTAGAGCTTCCCAGATGCGTAACAATTTCCCCTTAATTCCCATAGCTGAAGGAATTGTTCGGTGTAATTTGTATAATGTGTTTTTCTTGGTGGGCCATAGCGTAAGCAAACTAAGCAGATGCTTGAGACACCGAACTTTCAACAGAAAGTATACGATATTAAAAATAAAGAAAATATCGTAGAAATAAAATGAAATTAAATAGTAAACATATATTACAATTACAATTCAACACCCTGTTTTATCGAATGAAATATCGTTGATATCTTTTTGTTATGCATTCGTTATCCATTCATCTACTAGTTTAGTTTTAATTCAGCCAAAAAGCTATACTGGCCTTACAATTAACGCACGCCCCTTTTTAAGTAATTGTGACTAATGCATATATGCACTGCACGTCATACATGCATTGCTCTCGAGTTTTCTTATCAGCAAATGATTCGGTGCATACACGTGCTCCAGGCACGTCGAGACATGAATCAACCGTTTCGAAGACCTTCTGATACTCGTGGCACCTCTGTGCGTACGAAAGAAATGCATTTTTGTATATAGTCAGATAGAGCGCTCCTACGACGAACCACCCACGTTAGAAAAGCACGTTGGAGGTACGTATTGGTGTTAGAAACTGCTCCATAGTGTTCGTTATCACTCTACACCGTAAATGTGTTTGTTTCTTCTGAATAACCACAATACAATTTGAACGGTTACAAGCTTTACACAGCCACTGCTCGATAGCTCTCGGTTATGCACGGCTTATCTTATCAACAGGTACAATATCAACGGTACCATCATCGCACACGATAACAGTGGTGGCTACAATGAGGACAACAGTTCGATCCACGACATCAAGCTCAGTATATTTCTTCACCTCTGTTCTAGCAGACGGGTGGTTTCTGACATTTACGAGTACACTCAAAAAAAAATGTGACAAGTGGCAAAGACAATGTGAAGAAACGTGTGTGAGATTGCCATACAATATTACAATTATTAATTGAAGTGGCCAAAAAGAACGAACCCTACTACGAAATCGTACTTCCGGATTGCTTTGCCTTTCTTTCGCTCTCTTTCTCTCTATCTCTCTCCCTGTCCCTCTCTCCCTTTGTGCTCTCTTCATTACTTCAGCCCGCGTGACTTGCTCAGGTGCATGTAAAATGGCAAGAATGTGTTATACCTCGAATACCTCCCGCACTGTAGCATCCGTGCTGCTGGTGGTTACGATAAGCATGTCAGCTACCGTCTTAGCAAATAGTGTTAGCACAGATGAAAACTCAAGTAGAAGCAGCGGAAAATTCTGTCCCAAAATATGTACCTGTGATGTGATCGAAAATTTAAAACGTGCTGATTGTAGGTATGCGTCATACAATATTCAAGTCGACAAGCATCACGCTTTCGGTATGCACTCACCGAGCTAGTCAGCTATCGCCGTGTTATCTTTGTTTTCTGCTGATTAAACAACGTTAACAGAAGTCTGTCACACTTACAAGCTTGTTTTCTCTCGCTCGAATAGCAATGAAAAGCTTATCAACACATACACCGACGTGCCGTATGATGTGGAAATTCTTGATCTCAGTATCAATATCATATCCTCGATCGAAAATGAAAACTTTATGGTAAGAGATGATGTGCAGTATCTGCAGTAGCTATCGCCTGCTAACTTTCACGTCCGATTCTTTTTTACAGCACTACGAAAATTTAGTGAAGCTGTTCCTGTCGGAAAATTCCATCCAAACGATTTCTCTCGATGCTTTTGCCAACCAGAAACGTTTGACCACACTGGACTTATCCTACAACCGGTTGGAGCACCTAAATGAGCAACTGTTTGAGCGTAATTTGCAGCTGGTCGATTTAAATCTTTCGGGCAACAATTTCATGATGCTGCCAGATTTGCCTTTCCTCAAAAGCTACTCCATAATGGTGGGTATATTAACTATTTGCTTTTACTTTGCATTGTACCTAACACATCCACAAGATATTAATGGATTGTACTTTTAGTTTCTTCATCTTTCCAACTGTCGCATACCGCACATTTTCGATACGATGTTTATCGATCTACCGAATCTGCAGTCATTGGATCTATCCAAGAACATAATGAACAACTTAGCTACGCTACCTTTCGCTCACCTGCGTAAGTTAACCTCTATCAATTTACTCGATAATCGATGGGATTGCAAAACGGAAGGCGTGCGAAATACAGTTCGATGGCTAAAGTCGAGAGTACCGGCTACCATTGTGGATAGTTGTTGTAAGTGGATTTGTCTTATATATCTTAACGTGCATCGTTCTTTATTATAGCAAATGATCCTATCATGTCCTATATTTCAATTGCAGTGCTCTCCGACCTTAGTTATCAGGGTAATCGGTTTGAAAGAATCATGGAAGATCCTATGCTGAATGACAAAAAACAAAACCGACACGATGTAGCGATTGAAGAAGTATGGGGCACCCAAAGATCGCCGCTGCCTAAAACTACCGGTGAAAATCTTTGGCCAAGCTTTATGAACAAAACATGCTCCTACACCGACCTGGAACACGATCCATCGAAAGAAACTTGCGAACAGTTCGTCGAATGTCAGCGAAAGTACAGTGAATTGTACCACGCACATAAGCTGCTGCTATCTCGTAAAAATGCCCCGTGCAGTGCATATTTTCGCACGGGAGTGTTCGTTGGTGGCGTGCTAGTGGGTCTAATGCTTGGTGCGTTCACAGCGTACATCATCGGTTGGGTGGTTCGTAGCTGCCGCAAACGATCCATGCTGAAGAAAGCGAATTATGCTCCCGATCAAAGGCGCTTTCAACGCGAGCTGAGACGAGAAATTCGAGGACGCAATCAGTTTGAACGTAATGTCTGATCATGGTGACCTATGCGCTACGTGCCGAATTTATTGTAATTTTATTCTCTATTTTAGACACCCGTTTAAATGAATCACCAATTTTCACGCGAAGTGATCGTGTCCCCGGGACGGTACGAGCTTCCGCGCCACAGAATGACGAAATTTACCGAAACCATGAACACACGCGACAATTTTTGGTTAATCTCTTCTCCAAACGCCAACCTCGATATGTACGCAGCAATTCGCAACTTGCCAACATCAACAACCGGCACATTCCACCCACTCAGATACGTGATGAACCACGGGAATTATCGAATGTGGTACCACGTGCCGTTTCCGACACTGGACGGCTATGGGACCATCAATTCGAATCCAACTATGATGAACGAGAAAGGATGGCTTCGGATGAGCCAGATGCTTCCTTTCGACTAAGAGACGATCTGCAACCGACCTGGATAAGCATCCGACCGAATGGTCACGGGACGCTTACCAGAAGCCCACGAACACGGAAGGATATTGCTACATCCGGCGAAAGTCCGCCGCCACCATATATAGAGTGTACATTAGACACAGAACCTAAGCAGGAAACAGTTAATATGTACTAAATTTAAATGAATAATTTTACCCCTGCCAAAGTTACAAGCAGCAATAGATTTGATAGTATTTAAAACAGAGATTATTAAAATTACTCAAAATAATTGGATAGAATTATGACCTAGCAAATAAAATTGTTACAATAAGCAATGAAATGTGTTCAAATGAAATACGCTTTTTTATGTCAGTTGTTGAACTAAAGAGTACCTTATACAGAAAAAATGTAATTGCTCATAAAAAATAATATTCTTTTTCAGTACGTAACATATACGTAACAGAGACGAAAGAGGTCCAAGAGACGCAAAATCTGTCTAATAATACAAACAACAACATCTATGTAACGCCGTTACCGCTCGAGATCGTTAAATTACGTACTTACCTACATCTAGGAGTAAAACTTGGCTTGTATGAAAAGAATAGGTTTACGCCTAAACTTATGCAATTGCATGCTAAAATTAATGGTCCTCACAGAAGATCATCCGCACCCATAGTGAATTCTTTGCGACATGTGCTGCGAATTGCATACTGTTAGGCGTTTTTCCGGTAAAAGACTCGAGAAGGCCCCCCCTAGAATTATTTGTGTGCAGCACTGTAATCTGTCAATTTTGTCGCACAGTGTTTTTTCATGCGGTCAGAATTTATTAAATAAATACAATTTCGGTAAAAGACTCGAGAAGGCCCCCCCCTAGAATTATTTGTGTGCAGCACTGTAATCTGTCAATTTTGTCGCACAGTGTTTTTTCATGCGGTCAAAATTTATTAAATAAACACAATTTCTATTATTGCTTAAAGTGCTTTCTAGAGACCAAATAGAACATGAAAAATAAACTTAAATATGCCTTTTAATTAGTAAGTTGCTCTGCATAATGTTCGGCAATTTCCTAATCGTATCTATATTATATACCCGGTACAATGCTTCCTTCAAATATGTTCTATATCAAAGGGGCAGTTTATTGGCCGAATAGTTCTTCCGTTGCTAAACTGAAGAGATAAGATGATCCTTCACCATCAAAATAAGAGATTATGATGAGGGAAGAGTTATTTAAATTCCAAATTTAGGCTTTTTTTCTTTCAATTCATTCATCTTTTTTTGTCCTACCAGAAGATCATCCGCACCCATAGTGATTTCTTTGCGACATGTGCTGCGAATTGCATACTGTTAGGCGGTTTTCCTATAGGGACCAACCAATTTCGTCAGGGGGGGGCCTTCTCGAGTCTTTTACCGTAATCTGTCAATTTTGTCGCACAGTGTTTTTTCATGCGGTCAAAATTTATTAAATAAATACAATTTCTATTATTGCTTAAAGTACTTTCTAGGGACCAAATAGGACATAAAAAATAAACTTAAATATGCTTTTTAACTAGTAAGTTGCTCTGCATAATGTTCGGCAATTTCCTAATGGTACCTATCCCCGGTACAATGCTTCCTTCAAATATGTTCGACATCAAAGGGACAGTTAATTGGCCGGATAGTTCATCCGTTGCTAAACTGAAGAGATGAGATGATCCTTCGCCATCAAAATAAGAGCTAATGATGAGGGAAGAGTTATTTAAATTCCAAATATAGCCTTTTTTTCCTTCAATTCATTCATCTTTTTTTGTCCTCTCAGAAGATCATCCGCACCCATAGTGATTTCTTTGCGACATGTGCTGCGAATTGCATACTGTTAGGCGGTTTTCCTATAGGGACCAACCAATATCGTCAGGGGGGGGGGCCTTCTCGAGTCATTTACCGTTTTTCCTATAGGGACCAACCAATTTCGTCAGGGGGAGCCTTGTCGAGTCTTTTACCAAAATATGTTACAAATCCAAGGGGCAGTGTTTTAGTCGGATTTTTGGTAAAAGACTCGAGAAGGCCCCCCCCTGACGAAATTGGTTGGTCTCTATAGGAAAACCGCCTAACAGTATGCAATTCGCAGTACATGTGGCAAAGAAATCACTATGGGTGCGGATGATCTTCTGGTAGGACAAAAAAAGATGAATGAATTGAATGAAAAAAAGGCTAAATTTGGAATTTAAATAACTCTTCCCTCATCATAATCTCTTATTTTGATGGCGAAGGATCATCTCATCTCTTCAGTTTAGCAACGGAAGAACTATTCGGCCAATAAACTGCTCCTTTGATATAGAACATATTTGAAGGAAGCATTGTACCGGGTATATAATATAGGTACGATTAGGAAATTGCCGAACATTATGCAAAGCAACTTACTAATTAAAAGGCATATTTAAGTTTATTTTTCATTTTCTATTTGGTCTCTAGAAAGCACTTTAAGCAATAATAGAAATTGTGTTTATTTAATAAATTTTGACCGCATGAAAAAACACTGTGCGACAAAATTGACAGATTACAGTGCTGCACACAAATAATTCTAGGGGGGGCCTTCTCGAGTCTTTTACCGGATTTTTTTATCCATTGCTCGACAGAAAAGAGGTCTTTTACCTAAAATTTTGGCTTCGTTTTATTTCGAAAAATGATGATAATTCACCTACCACGCCTATCGAGTATTTATCCTAGTTTTCCTTCTAGAGTCTTTTACCGGGCGGAAATAAAAAAGGCATAAACATTATCATTCGAGTCGCAAACATTTCACTCCACCACAGCCTAAGCTTTCTTTAATTCTACCCAACTAGCCTGACGTCTATGACGCCAAAATTTAGAAAAAAGCAAAAACTTAACCAATAACTTTACGAGTAGCGCTACCCATTGTCATACCAGTAGGGGGTTTTTGACGTCTGCACGGTGGTTGTATGCAATGCAAAAAGGGACAAAAATGAAAAAAATAATATTTATATTCCATTTTGTCCACCGAATTGCTTTTCGCTTCTGATGTACCCTCCTCCTATCACCCACCCTTCCCATCGATGTGTACCTCTCTGAGGCCCCTTCCACCATTCGCTTCGCTTGCTTTGTTCTTTTTACCAACCAGCGGTGGTGGTACATGTACAAGTTGATGTGTGCATCTTTTTATGTATTCTTGTTGCGGGTGTTGTGCTCTTCATCAGTGTCGGGATCCGAACCGATCATCAGTTGGTTGTCTGGAAATATAATGAAGAAGAGATTTACGCTTTCGGCCACGAAAGCCATGCACAGTTCCATTGATAGTGCCATAATATAATCCAGCGGAATAGCGGTACATTTCAATCAAGGAAAAGATACTGCATCTATGACCATCATCAAAAACAATCATCAGATGAGTTGTCGTATCATCATTAAGATTGCGTGCCGGTTTCTGCTTCATGCTGAATTGCACCAAACAATTCTGAGGATGGGCATAGCAGTGTGCCACCAGGGGCCTCATCATCAAAGGAGCATTGCCAAAAGGATCTCGATTCTCTTCGATATGTTGCCGTGTGTCTTCCTCACCCTTTGAATATTATGCCAGAAATTGATGTAGATGATGTTAATTTAACATCTGAAATAAGGGTAGCGATATTTCAAAATAATTCCGAGACTCCAGGTAATAAAGTAACAAAAAAAGTTGCATCTATATTTGGCATTATTTTCGTTCACAAAGAACATTGTAAGTTGTTCTAATACATAACTCGATTAGTGTAATAAGTTCTTCCACAACATGCAACAAATTTTGCATGTAATTCCTTATGTATTCTTCACCATACATGGAGTGTATTTTGGTAGAAGTTTCATTAGCAACTCGGAGCTTTCATATCTATATGAAAGTTACATCATGATGGTTATTTCAATGAAGTATAAAATGAACAACAATGCTTGCATGTTTCGCTAGTTTTTTTGGTCCTTCGTAATCAAAATACATTCAAATACAAACGCTGGCATAATAATCTTCCCATTTTGCTACACTGGCTTTCTTGGTTTGATTTAACCGTAGCTGGATAGTCCTCTCAGCGTTCTGGGAGGCTATCAGGACGGAATATGATATTCAATCATGTCGCAAGAAGACCAGTTCCTCTACCAAATTGGTCACCGGACTACTCCAATGATGCAGCCTTACATTTTGTTGGTTTGCTTTGATTCACACAAGCCTAAAACATAAAGCACAAACACACAGCAAGGAAAGAAAAAACAGCAGCCATACTTACCTCAAGAACACCTAAAACCACCTACACCAAGCGCATTTAGTTTTGAAAATGGCTTGCAACAATTCTTAGCCAATCACATAATCACATTAATGCAAAATTCACTGCATTGGTATGCTTTAATTACATTATAAACCTCTTTTAATTCCACGACAAAACGATGCAACGCAGAAGCATCGGCAAAACCAAAACAAACAAATAGCTGACAGCTGCGAACGCCGTCCCCTTTGTGTTCCACCACACTTCATCCTCATGTTGAAGTTCACGCTTCGTGTTGTTTGGCCAACGCTTCGAAAACGGTCAAAAAAACGCATAAAAACCACTGTGATGCTCCATGGGTTAATTCTAGAACGCTGCCTAAGTATAAATGCTTGTTGGGTACGCGAGTTTAGCCACATCTGTCAAATGAACCAATTTTGACGTCTCGCCGAATATCGTGTTGTTTTATTTGGTTCGAGCGGCAATCGTAAATAAATAAATTTCTTTGCCAAGTGTTTTTTGTGCATTTGTACAATTGTACTACGTTGTGCAAAATATAGTGTGCGGTAGAAGCAATTGCCACCTTTTTCACTTTCCCTGGATCCCAACGGTATGTCCAGCGGCAATGCCGGACATCAAAATAACACCACTTGGCGCGGGTCAGGATGTCGGACGCAGCTGCATTTTGCTTTCGATGGCTGGCAAAAACATAATGCTGGATTGCGGGATGCACATGGGATACAATGACGAGCGCCGTTTTCCAGACTTCAGCTTCATCATCCCGGAAGGTCCAATAACGAATCATATCGACTGTGTGATCATATCGCACTTCCATCTCGATCATTGTGGCGCACTGCCGTACATGACGGAGATGGTCGGTTATACGGGGCCCATCTACATGACGCACCCAACCAAAGCGATTGCACCGATCCTGCTGGAGGATATGCGTAAAGTGGCCGTGGAGCGAAAAGGCGAAAGCAACTTCTTTACACCGCAAATGATCAAGGACTGCATGAAGAAGGTGATCGCAGTGACACTGCATCAAAGCGTCATGGTCGATAGCGAACTGGAGATAAAAGCGTACTACGCTGGTCATGTTCTCGGGGCTGCCATGTTTTGGATTCGCGTCGGTTCACAGTCGGTAGTGTACACCGGGGATTACAATATGACACCCGATCGACACCTTGGTGCGGCTTGGATCGATAAATGTAAACCGGATCTGCTTATCACTGAAAGTACGTACGCCACAACGATCCGGGATTCAAAACGTTGCCGTGAGCGAGACTTCCTCAAGAAGGTGCACGAATGTGTGGCAAAGGGTGGCAAGGTGCTGATACCGGTGTTTGCACTCGGCCGCGCTCAAGAGCTTTGTATTTTGCTGGAAACGTACTGGGAGCGAATGAATCTAAAGTATCCGGTTTACTTTGCGGTCGGGTTGACGGAGAAGGCAAACAATTACTACAAAATGTTCATAACTTGGACGAATCAGAAAATTCGTAAAACGTTCGTACAACGCAACATGTTCGATTTCAAGCACATCAAACCATTCGATAAGGGCTACATTGATAATCCGGGTGCAATGGTGGTGTTTGCCACACCGGGTATGTTGCACGCCGGATTGTCGCTTCAGATTTTTAAAAAGTGGGCCCCCAACGAAAATAACATGGTCATCATGCCTGGTTACTGTGTGCAGGGTACGGTCGGGCACAAAATTTTGGGTGGTGCGAAAAAGGTAGAGTTCGAAAACCGACAGGTTGTGGACGTCAAAATGTCCGTGGAGTACATGAGTTTTAGTGCACACGCCGATGCAAAAGGCATTATGCAGCTGATACAGTTTTGCGAACCTCGGAATGTAATGCTTGTGCATGGTGAGGCGGTCAAGATGGAGTTTTTGAAGGAGAAAATAAGGGAAGAGTTCAAAATAGAATGTTACACGCCCGCTAATGGTGAGACGTGCACGATCAGCACACCGATCAAAATACCGGTCGAGACGTCGCTGTCGATACTCAAGGATGAGGTGAAAAAGTACAACGCCCAACCGCCGGACCCGAAACGGCGTCGCATCATACACGGCATTCTGGTGATGAAAGATAATAAAATTTCGCTCATGAGTATTGACGAGATTTTCAATGAAGCTGGCATCGATCGACATGTGATAAGGTAAGAATATAAGTTATGGTACAGTGCCCCAACGCCTCTACAGAAACATTTGTTTTGTTGTGCATAAAATCAATTTCAATTAAACAGAACTTTTATAGTTTAAAATTTGGTTTAAAATGTCTGTAGTTGTAAACGGCCTTTAATGTGGATTAACTTGTTTCTAAATTTTACTTATCAACTTAAAACATCATTTACACAGCATTTCGGCATTATATTGAAATATTTGTTGTCTAAGATATTAAAAATTAAATAGAAAAATCCGTAATTAGAAAGAGGTTTAAAAAAAAAAATCAAAAATTTATTTATTTTGATACAGATAGTTTAAGATTTTATTATTTTTTCAAATGCGCATTTTAATTTTTTAAGAGCTAATAAAAATTTCGGAAAACATTTGTTCATAACCAAATGAAATCATAGGAAAAATAGAATCTGTAAACAAAACATAACAAGGCGCACTGGAGTTCTTAAAGAATTTTCTTTTGGAGCGAAAAACACTGTTGGTGTATGTAAAAATATGCAAATATTATTATAAGATGTGTTAAATCATTCTCTACCACTTACAACACTATTAGTTTCAGCTTCCAGAAGTTGTTTTTTTTTAATTCATGAAGAACGGCGGGGCAGTTGTTTTATTCACAACAAAAACAGATATTCGTGTAGTTATGTATTATGTGAATTCTCCCTTTAACATTCACTCCGTTTGGCCGTAGGTTCATCTCAAAGATAAAGCTGGACGATCCTGGACCACCGATGCGTACAATAGAGAAGCTGTACAATATGCTGAACGAACGACTTTCTGGCTGGACGGTAACGATGAACGAAAACAATTCCATCAACGTAGAGTCGGTTAACATAAAGATCGAAACAGAAGAGCAACCCAGCACCGGCATCGGTTCGATTGGTAGCCAGTCAGGTGTGACCGGTGTGCACAAGATTTGCAATGTTAGCTGGGTTAACCAGGATGAGGATTTAGGTAGTTATATTCTTGGTTTGCTACAAAGCCTTTGAACTACTCAACATTCGGCAACCGAAAGGAAATAATGAAATAAAAACATTAAATTGAAAAAGGTAATCTGTTTTAGTTAAAGAATGTTTAGGCACATAAAAAAAAAATAATGTTTTCAATGACAACACACGCAACCTAGTGCAATCAAACTTGAAATGAATTATCTTTATACTTTCGTGATAATAACACACGTGTGAAGAGCGTGCTAAAAGGAATCGCACGACAAGCCATTGATTCTTTGAGCTACGGATGAGGTGGTTCCATTGCTGTTTGCCATTGCGTAAACAAAACATCGTTTTTGCGCTAGTAGTGGCACTGACAGACTTGAAAAAGTGCAAGAGGTGCAGGTGCTGTGAGCTTTGTGCCAAGATTTCATCACAAGTGAAATAGTCGAAAGTGAAAGAAATGGATATTTTCGATTGCATTAAGTTATTCTCGCTTCTTTGTGCCCTAACTGGACATGTAAACAGTGTTGGTAAGTCGCTTTAACGATCTGTCGCCCAAGAAACGACAATTTACACATCATTATCTTCTGTAGATCGCACAAAGGTTGTGATAAGCACGGACGCTGGAGCAGATGATGCATGGGCGTTGTATTACCTACTGGAAGCCAAACAAGAGGTGGAAATACTTGCCATATGCTGTACCAAGGGCAATACGAACGCTTTCAATGTGGCTACCAATGTGCTCAGGGTACTTGACGCAGTAGAGCGTACGGATATTCCCTTGTACGTCGGTTCAAACGAACGGATATTGCTTCCGGAACCCCACGTAAACACTGAGGACATGTTCTTTGGTTCAGATGGATTTTCGGATATTGTATTCGATCGTGAACCATCGCGTATCCCATTGCAGGAGGGAAAACATGCGCTGTATGAGCTGTACACATTAATAGAACAGGTAATAACGTGCATTACCATCATAATAGCATCTCGTCCGTTGTTAATCTCACTCCATTGCAGCATCCAAAGGAAATCATCTTTGTAAATCTGGGCCCTCTAACTGACTTGGCGCTGCTGCTTAAGGTATACCCCAACACACGGCAGCTACTGAAGGCCATCTACATGATGGGTGGAAATCGGCATGGCATTGGAAATACGCAGAGTGCCGCTGAATTCAATTTTTACAACGATCCAGAGTCGGCTAGCATAACGTTCAATGCCTATCAGGGTCCCATTGTTGTTATACCGTGGGAAACTGCCTTCCGACCAAACCTCGTGACAAGCTTCGAATGGCGCATGGATGTGCTGGGCAGCAGCAACAAGACCATTTTTGATATTCTCAACCAAGTCGAAAGGGTAGCGTTGGAAAAATTGCCCGAAAAAGATCAGGTATGGATGCCGTGCGATTTGCTAGTATCAATGGCACTAGCGCATCCTCATCTCATCGTTGAAAGCAAACGATACACCGGGGATGTAGAGCTTAACGGTCGGCTAACTCGTGGTCAATTGGTTTTGGACCATATGAACGAAGGAAATGGTAACGTAACGATTATAGATAATATGGATGAAGTAAAAATGAAGCAATATTTGCTTAACTTACGTTAAAAGTAAACAGCACGACTGTTTGCGCAAATATTCCTGTTTCATACATAAACCATTTACCACCCCTGGAATTTCGTTAATTTTTTTTTTTACCTTGACACAGCAGTTTTTTATGTTTACGCTTACGTACTCCATGTCGCATTTTCACTTCAATAAAAGCCGCAACGCTAAAACTGTTTAATTTACCTTTTAAGTTGAGGATCAAACTTTCCGATAGTAACACTACAATCGTATAATCGCACAAAATTTCCGTTACGTTTGAAATGATGCTCTTCACCCATTCAAATTAACGAACGCTGAGTTTTGACAAACTGCATTTGACAGGACTCCATTGAATCAGAAATTGTGCTAATTTCCATATTTAAAGTAACTTAATTTGCCTTAAAGCATTGGACTAACAAAATGTACAACAGAAAGAGAGTATGTTAACACCAAATGTGCTCTTTACGAAAGAAAAACAGCAAAAAAATGGAAGTAAAAAAATCCACAGCCCTGCACCCATGATTTGGTGCTTGAAAATAGAACGAGATGCAACAATCGAATCGTCAATGTACGCTGACGTCACACACCGGAAAACCGAGGGCCCGAAAAGGGTCCGACCACGCTATGTGCGTCTGTCAATTTTTAGCGCTTTTCGTGAAAAGTTGAGCTCGAAGTGTGCGAGAGAGCGACTGTGAGTTAGAAAAAAGACGAAACAAGCAAGCATCGAGAAGTGTCTCCGCAACCATTTTTCCGGATCAAAAAACCAAGTGCTTCTGTGTAGGAACGGACAGGAATCGACTCAGTGCGTTTTGTTGCATTTTAATTTATCCGCTGTCGGTGTAATCAGTCCAAGCTTTCGTTGAACGTGTGACGGAATTCCACGTGCGTGTGTGTGTGATTGTGTGTGCATCATTTGCGTTCGTTCTTTCCGTGTGCCCGCTTTTGTGTGTTTGTGCGTGGAGCGCGTGAATCGCCCCCGTGCTAAAAGCGAAAAAAGGCATCCCAAAAGAAATCACATCACTCCTGTTTTCGGGGCAGCAACAGTAACACAATAGTTCGTTTTACGGAATAAGCCGTCCACCTCCACCCGAATCACCAATGATGCATATAGTGCAAATCCTTGAGAAAACCGTCTCACCAGGTAAGTCTTGGGCCACCAAACCTATCCACCGGGAGGGTATTGCCCGTGGGATGCCAAAATTGCTGGAGCGAAATGTGGATAAGATTTTTAAGGAGGGGGAAAGCCTGATGTGATCTGCGAGCGAACGCTCGTGTTGCTGGAAAGATTGTTCTAGATAAAGATGCAGAAAATAGGGATCCAATCCTGCTGTGTATTGTTGCTAGGCTTGCTTGCGTTCCGTCCGGAAGCTGACTAGAGCTCCGTTTTCATCGCGCTTCGGAACACAGTTACCTTGAATTTTCGTTTCTTGCTCGCTTCTTCTCTAGATCTTCTTGCTACGAGCGTATTGGTCGGCGAACGATAGTTTGCCTCTGGTGGTCTCAATTGAATAGAGCCTTCTTTTCGGTGTGCATGTATGTAGATATAGCTGTGTGTGCGTGAGTGTATGTGCGTCTGTGCCGTTTTGTGCACCACCTGGTGGCAATACGAGGAAGCAGAAGTAGAAAGAAAGAGCGAGCAAAAGACAGCAAAGAAGGCGCGCAAGAGAAAGAACGACAGCGATAGGAGAATGTCTGAGGCGGCTAACATAACCTGCAAAATATGGACTACTGCGAGTGTGTGATGAAATGCGATGGCGTTCCCTTTCTTTCGATGCACGGAACAAATTTTGCGGCATGCCCATGGTGTGCTACGATCGCAGTGAGCGATCTCGCAAATCATGTGTAACTAAAGAAATGTATTGTTAAGGAGTCTGGTCACAAAGTTTATTAAATTTACGGTATTGAATAAAATAATTAGTTAGCAAACGAAACATCGAATACGTAAATGTTGCTTACTATGTGTTAACGCAATGATACCCTCACTAACCATTCGCTTTGCATCGTAATTACAGACCAGGATGAATTGCTCGCAGCGAAAAACTTTCTGGAACAGGCGGCTTCCACAAACCTACCAGACTTCCTGCGGGCGCTTTCCGATGTGCTGGTGTATCCCGGTAATTCAACGGTCGCTCGTATGGCGGCCGGTCTGCAGCTAAAGAACCACCTGACAAGCAAGGATCAAACGATCAAGCAACAGTACCAGGAGCGATGGAGATCATTTTCGGAGGATGTGAAAGAGTACATCAGAAAAAATGTAAGCTTGGTTGCTGTCTGATACCGATTGTGTGATTTACAATTTCTTTTTTCTATTTTATTTGATTTTTTATCCAGATCCTGGGAACCCTCGGTACGGAAGAATCCCGCCCATCGTCGGCAGCCCAATGTGTTGCCTACGTTGCCGTTGCCGATCTACCCGTCCACCAATGGCCCGACCTGATGCAGAAACTAGTAGACAATGTGGTGAACGAAAAATCGACAGAAGCACTGCGCGAATCAACCCTGGAAGCGATCGGATACATTTGTCAGGACATCAACTCAGAAATTCTGGAACACCAGTCAAACCAGATCCTTACCGCCATCATACACGGTATGCGCAAGTCGGAACCCTCCAACCATGTACGGTTGGCGGCCACGAATGCGCTGCACAATTCGCTCGAATTCACAAAGGCCAACTTCGAGGAAACGGCCGAGCGCAACTATATCATGGAGGTGGTGTGCGAGGCGACGCAATCGACCGATACGCAGATCTGTGTCGCTGCCCTCCAGTGTTTGGTGCGTATTCTGACGCTTTACTACCAGCACATGGAAGCGTATATGGCGCAGGCCCTCTTCCCAATCACGCTCGAGGCGATGAAGTCGGACAACGAACAGATCGCGCTGCAGGGTATCGAATTTTGGTCGAACGTTAGCGACGAGGAAATAGATCTAGCGATCGAAGCGCAGGAAGCGGCCGAAACCGGCCGTTTGCCGAACCGCGTTTCCAAGTACTACGCCCGCGGTGCCCTGCAGTATCTTGTGCCAGTGTTGATGGAGAAACTGACGCATCAGGAAGAGTTCGACGATGAGGACGACTGGAACCCGGCCAAATCGGCGGGCGTGTGTCTGATGCTGCTCGCAACCTGCTGCGGCGAAGAGATCGTCCCGCACGTGTTGCCGTTCGTGAACGCAAATATCAAGTCCACCAACTGGAGGTTCCGAGACGCAGCCGTTATGGTGTTCGGGTCGATACTGAGCGCGCTAGAAACGGATCGATTGAAACCGATGCTGGAACAGGCTATGCCGACACTGATTGAGCTAATGTATGACGAAAGTGTAATCGTACGCGATACCTGCGCCTGGACCTTTGGACGCATCTGTGAGGTTATCCCGGAGGTTGCGATCAAGGAAATGTACCTTGAGCCACTCCTGAAGGCGCTGCTGGATGGGCTGAAAGCCGAACCGCGCGTGGCTACAAACGTTTGCTGGGCTTTCACGGGTCTGTCGGATGCGGCATATGAGGCAGTCAACATCGATGATGATCCTCCACGAACCTACTGTTTGTCGAAGTACTTTGATTTCATCATCACCAGCCTGCTCGAAGCGACCGACAGGCCGGACGGTGGTCAGGGCAATCTGCGCTCCTCCGCCTACGAGGCACTGATGGAGATGGTCAAAAACTCGCCGCTCGATTGCTACGTCTCGGTTCAGCGTACTACGATGGTGATTCTGGAGCGCATCAACCATGTGCTACAGATGGAATCACACATTTCGTCGCACAGCGATCGGCATCAGTTCAATGATTTGCAATCGTTGTTATGCGCCTCGCTTCAGTCAGTGTTGCGCAAGGTGGACGCGAAGGATGCACCGCAAATCTCGGACGCCATCATGGTTGCGTTGCTGACGATGTTCAGTTCCAGCTCGGGCAAGGTTTGTGGCGTTCAGGAGGATGCTTTGATGGCTGTTTCAACATTGGTCGATCTGCTCGGTGAGGACTTCATCAAGTACATGGATGCATTCAAGGAATACCTTTACATGGGTCTGAAGAGCCACCAAGAGTATCAGGTGTGCTGTACGGCGGTTGGTCTGGCCGGTGACATCTGCCGGGGCTTGAAAAGTAAAATTTTGCCGTACTGCGATGACATCATGACCCTATTGCTACAGAACCTGAGCAATCCGAATCTGCACCGCAATGTAAAACCACAAATCTTAACCGTCTTCGGTGACATGGCGCTTGGCATTGGACCGGACTTTAAGAAGTATCTGAACGTAGTGCTCCCGATGCTGGCAGCCGCCACGCAGGTGCAAATTGACCAGCACGACTACGATATGATCGACTATTTGAACGAACTGCGCGAGAGTGTGCTGGAGGCTTACACCGGTATAGTGCAAGGGCTGAAAGGATCCGATAAAACCCCGCTGGAGGATGTGAACGCACTCCTGCCGCACGTACCATTCATTATCAGCTACATCATTTCAATCGCAAAGGACTCGGAACTATCCGATGGCAACATTGCGATCGCTGTCGGACTCATCGGCGATATGTGTGGAGCGTTCGGACCGATGATGCTGCAATTCGTGGAAGATTCGAGCATTACGGAACTGTTGAACGATGGAAAAAATTCACGGACCGCTCGCACCAAAAAGCTTGCCACCTGGGCACTGAAGGAGATCAAACGGTTGAAGAATCTGCCGGTAAACACAAGTTGGTAAGTGATGCACAGTTGGCCAATATTTGCCGCACGATCCACGATCGTCGAGGGCAAAAAAAGCATGAACATTACACACAGTTAATGGAAGGTCTTTTACCACACACCGAAGCAAATCTGACAATATCTTTTTTTGATCGTTTGTTCTTTAAATGTTCAAACTAGTCAGAGAAGCTATAGAGGGGATGCATATGGATCGTGCATTCATGTTTAACCGCTAATTTGTGAACTACAATCAGCTTACATGCGCTCAACTTTTTTTTCCACTTTATTCGCTGCTTGCCACAGGAAATAGTGTTTTCAGGAGATGATGATGATCCAGATAATGTGTGTGAATGCCATTTCGATTCGCGGTATCATTAAGGACGACCTTTTGCCTGCGTACAATTCAAGTGCAAAGTAATTATCAACAAAACGCACTACATTGTATCAAGAAGTTATGCTTCTTATTATGAAATGTGTCGATGATTGTTTAAGTCGCCACTTCATCGATTGTGGAAGACTCTTCAATCCGGTCCACACGACAGATCATTAAAAAATCCAGTAAGGTGAGGACTAAAATATGCTGGGACTGGAATCATTTTTCTTTTTTTCGTTTTGCTCTGGCTTGTGTTTTTTCTGTCTTCAACAAAATCAAATGACGCTTTCATTTTATGTGCATCTATATTTTGTTTTGTTTTTTTTGTATTCATTTGTTTCTAATATCAATGGTTTCATATGTCAAGATTTGTGTTTATAGGGATAACATTCTTGTACTCTAGTGTTTTTGTACTAACATTTGTGTCAATGACTCCGATCAATTCTTAATGCTTATTTTTTCAAATTTCTTCTCGTATTCGTGACGATTTGTAACATTTCGGTTACGTTCTGGATTAAAGAGTCGTCGTATTGTAAAAATTACTTAAGTAGTGATTTCCAAGAATAAGCACACCACGACATGACGCACTCTATTCAGCTACAAACTACCGGGTATATGTTGTCCGGACATACTTCATTCATCATTTCGTTCGAGGAGATGTAATTCAATAACACGCATTTTGTTGTATCGTTCGGTTTCGTTCATACGCTTTTAAAACATTTGTTTGTCTCTGCTGTTGCCGCTGCTACGTACTTGCGTGTGGGTATTGTGTAATTTTCCTGCTTTATTGCCTCGGCCGTTGTTCGTGTTGCAACCCCCAACCAATCCGTAAATTGATTCTCGTCGCTCATTGCAGATTCGGACTCAGCATTAATGGCAACACAATTAGCTACGCCAATAGTAGCGGCGCTACACCTACGACCACCGTTCCGGCAACCTAAATATTCACTTACACATCCTGTAGATAATTTTACTACTACCGTCGTACCATCGTGCTCTGTGTTTTGCTCCTGATTATGATGATGATGAAAATCAGAGTTGAGTGCAAACAACAACCTCCTCCCTTCTTAATTCGTCAGCGGCAGCGTGTCAGACCTCGACCGGAAGACGTGAAAGGCAACTAAACATTCAATCTCACATGTATTACCGGTGGAAGAAAGCTACGCATTATTTCGCCTCTAGACGCGTGCATGGCACATTCTGCTGGACAGGACAAGGCACATCGTTTGAAGCGATCCGAACAAGCTTCTCAACTACTTCTGATATCATCGTTTTTGCATCGGAATCTATTCCATCTATATACACACCGGTTGCTCTTGAACGCGTCAAACGAGAACACACATCAAGTAAGTCTTCTTATTCTTTAATGGGAACAAAACACAACTGCTTTACAAATTTAGGTATCTTCTTAGTGCAGGAATTCTATCCATTAATTTATCTTTAAAGAGATTGTACAATACATACTACCACTACACACTTCTTTTTTTGTTATAACGCGTCTTTAAATCATGTACTGTTATTTTATTGTTATTGAACATTTATAAACCACATTCAATTGTTGACCCTTCAAAAAACTAAAATAATTTCAATTTGAACCCATGATTCGTACTGCTGATCGATCTTTCCTCAATGTGTTGTTTTATATTCCAATAAACACTCTGGGAGATGGTTGGAATTTTTTATCACTAAATTAATTTATTAAAACAAGCAATAGTAATGAGCTACGGGTCTAAAAAAAATGTCTGTAGCCCGTCGTCTACTGCTAGCGCTAGCAAGAAACAATTATGGCGCAACCATACCCTTACATACATTCACAAATGAGCAAGCAACAAACTATCGAAATGAAATGCCATGTTCACCATCTTACTGTCACTAGCAGGACGCGCAGTGAGATTAGGGATCAGATTAGCAGACAAACTAAACCTTTATTCTTACTGCACCTCTGTAGAGAAAAATCGAGGACGAAATAGAAGAATGACTATAAGTTTATTTCCTTTTCGATAAATCAGTTGGAAACCAGTAAAAAAAATCACAACACAAGGAGTTACCTTTGCTGATTTATCAAAGCAAGGTTTGTCAGTAAAACTACACGCACACATATACACAAGCACGGTCCCTGAACTCTCATCTAGGGTAACCTCTATCTAGGATTGCGACGGTAGTGAATATAGGGTATAAGTGGAATAGTAGCGAGCAGATATGTTACACAAGGTCAACGTGTGTGCCATAGTGAAAGATAGGATTATGTGGTCCGGGATTGATAAAAGGAGACGTTCGAGAGAGAGAAACGATGCTTTAAACGAGAAGGAAATACTTTCACCGTGGCACCCGTTTAGTTTTCTTATAAGTTATTCTCTTTTTCCTTTTGCTCTTTTTTCTGTCGTCGTCCGTTTAGGCATTCTTATAGCAAGCAGCTCCGTGGCGATTCCCTTTCCATAAGATTAAAGCATATGTCATTGCTTATCCACAATATTGCCGGATTTTTGTTTTTCTTTTGGACAACTATTATTCACTCAAGCTAAACGTAAAGAAATAATATGTGAATATTTTTTTTGTTATTACATTTTATTTTATATTGAAGGAAACACTTCAGAATGACATAATTTGCTTTTCTAATTGAAACATTTTGTGTTCATTTTATCTCAAAATTATCAACATTTCCCACAAAATGCTGGAATATATGGAAACCGGGTTCGAAACGGAGCGCTAAGCAAGCTATATGTGTGTCAATAGTAACTACACTGTAGGAAAAGAGTAAACCAATTATCAAATACCATTACACTCGTAGTATGTAGCTCAAGAAAAGACACAAAAAAAGAAAAAAAAAGGGTTAAGTCATGCAAGTTGAGTAATGGTGTGATGTGTGTGGTCTCTGATGTGTGGTACGAAACAGGATCGAATGAGCGCGTATTAGAATGATTGTATGTGTGTGGCACGTGAGAAAGTGAGAAAATGCGAGATTAAGGATGGTTGAGGTTGTGTTGTAGAAGCAAACGAGTGTGATGGCAAAGTATGGGTAACGTATGACCATTTTCTGATCTTGTGCGTATGTGAACACAGTATGTGAAGATCGTCTAATTTGTGTGGAAGTTTCGGGGTATGGATGGACGGAAGGTCGTAGAAAAAATATGCTGATGTATGTAGATACTTCATTTGAGCGTGAAATGCTGATTTTGCTGAGCGAGAAGCAAGCTAAATTCTTCTGATGAACGAGCTGTGTGGTAGTGATGCCATTTCTACGGCAATCGCACCCTTGTTTCTGTACATATATTAAGGCCAGCATCCTACTCTCTAAAAATTCTTGTTAAATGTAACCGTGGTTCCCAAATGCAGGGGGCCTGATGCGCAGTTTGAGAAAATTCAAGTCACAATAATCATTTATTGTTTGTCTACCACAAATCACTCTTTGTATGCCGTTTTACGACCGCAAAAACTGCGATAAGAAAGGATTTTTGTATTAAACATAATTTCTTTGAAAATGCATGCCTATGCAATAATTTATCAACATTTGGTGGATTACAAGAATGGACAACAATGGCTGGGTAATGTGTATTATGAAACAAAAGTGCGTTTGTTTGAAATTGGCACCTACCTCTAGTATGTGTTATGATGATACTAAAGAAATAAAAAAAACGTGTACAATATGAGAGCATGTGAGAGAATTAATAGCGCGCGCGCATGTTAGTGTGGTTTGGGTGCATTTCAGAAAGATTAACTGAAGTAATCCTGATCATGATCGTGAAAACGAATGAACGTGATATTTAGTACGTTTTACAATTGAGTGAGATGGTGGTGTGCTTGTTGTTACTATTGTATGTGTGAGTGCGTAAGTTAGATTTTGTATGCAACAACCGTGTATGTCTGAGGAGTAATTTAAAGAATCGATTCGAAACCATAAATAAAGCTACGGTAAACTCAAACACTTTCTTAATAAAATGCGTGAATGTGGGTGAGAGAGAATGTATGTGTAACTGGCTAGTGAATGTTTCCCGGAATCGGAACTATAATGTGGTTTTATTATTTTGATTTTTGTTGTTGTATGTTTCTCGTGACTATCTGTTTTTGCATCATTCACAAGGGCAATGCTGAATAAGATGAGCACAGCTCCAAATAATGAATACTTCACTGTAAAACACCGCCATATACGTTCTGTATTTGGCGAATACTTTCTTTCGTAGAAAGAAAAAAGTTGCTTCAGGATGCTCTTAATGTGTAACTTAAGTAATATGTTACTTGCCAAATAATGGAAATGTTGTACAGAAATTTTCTGCGACAAAACAATGATGATTATGTATGTGTTGTTCGAAAAACTGAATTTGGTTACTTTTAAAATTCAGCTAGTGCTCTTCATACTGATTTGTATTTGTTTACCAGTTTTTGAGATCGCATTCGATGTGGCACTGGTAGTTGAAGTTTACAATTTATTTAAGTAACAAGACAGCTGGAACAAATTGGTAGTTCATTGAATTGTGCTCATATTTTCTCACTGATAGGAAGGGCAAACCGACACTTTGTAAGTTATCATTGTGTATGATTGAATTTAACTATCCATAAATTCAATCCATGTAATCTGTTAGTTTAATTAAACTATGTAATGCAGTAAATGTATGTCTTTTCTTTTTATTTGTATGTATGTTGACAGGATTGAATTGCTCTTCCTTTGGTATAAAAATGATAATCAAATAGGATGTGAAAGAAAGTTAAAATAACGATATTCTCAGTAGCACTATATAGATTACTATCAAATGGGGGAGACCAAGAAAGTTAACTACAAAGAAGACATATTAAATGCGAATGAGCTTTACAAAATTTCTTCTTTACATTTTTCATATATGGGCATGAGAGAAAATGCGTGTGTGAATGAATGAGACACTGTGTTCGCCATTGAGAATTATTGTTTCATTTAGAAGTAAATTAAATTGTGTGCTCGAGGTGTAGAAAGTTTTGTGTACCAAATACGCAAATCAACAACTATATCATTAGTAGATAGTGTCATGTAATGTGAAACGATACAATAATAGCGCAAGAACGAAAAATAATTTAATTAAATTGCGACCACCCACAACACGGGAATGGGTGACATGATTAAAAGGGGAAGAGGCATCGGAATCTCTTTAATCAGCATAAAACAGTAACAGAGAATGAAAAAAAAAAACTTTCAGGAAGGCGAAAGAGAGAGTCGGTGTACCGATATACACAGAACACAAACAAAATGACTGAATATACTAGTTTACACGAACGAAAACGAAACGTTAAATACACATAATAGGGAAATTGAAACGCAACTGACATACGGATGTTATGCAGACAAACAAAGTACTCCATAACTGAACCTATCATCATATGTCGATGATGGAGAAGGAAGTAGGTGGTGCAGTTGATGAACCTAGGTAGGGACAATCTTTTGGGAAACACTGTTGTCCTGCAATCAGCGAATCTGTTAGCAACGGAATGTTCTTAATTGTTGAACCAAGCGGTTCGGTTAAACCGACCTCTTGCGTCCCATGGTGGGCAGCATGACTTATTTAAACCAACGGACGAATGCACACCGTTCAAGCGGATATAGAGATGGCAGCGGTATTTTAAATGTAATGTTTTTACTTGTGTTTGAGCTCAATGTAAATGCAAACTAATAATTACTGTGATGATGGCAGGGGGGCAAATGTGTATAAACAGAAAGTAAGCAAGAAAATTTAAAAAGTAAAAATCCCGGCACCAAGATCCGGTGGTCAGATTTATTATGTACATTCGCGACATCCAGACATCAGGGCATCAATTCTTGTTTCTGAATTGTGATAATCAAGTGGAGTTAAAAACCAAACAAACAGCAATAGACGTCAGCCAACAGTACTGTGTTTAGGCGACGTGTTTATCTTTTAATATAAGGAAAACACTGTTGTCCTGCAATCAGCGAATCTGTTAGCAACGGAATGTTCTTAATTGTTGAACCAAGCGGTTCGGTTAAACCGACCTCTTGCGTCCCATGGTGGGCAGCATGACTTATTTAAACCAACGGACGAATGCACACCGTTCAAGCGGATATAGAGATGGCAGCGGTATTTTAAATGTAATGTTTTTACTTGTGTTTGAGCTCAATGTAAATGCAAACTAATAATTACTGTGATGATGGCGGGGGGGCAAATGTGTATAAACAGAAAGTAAGCAAGAAAATTTAAAAAGTAAAAATCCCGGCACCAAGATCCGGTGGTCAGATTTATTATGTACATTCGCGACATCCAGACATCAGGGCATCAATTCTTGTTTCTGAATTGTGATAATCAAGTGGAGTTAAAAACCAAACAAACAGCAATAGACGTCAGCCAACAGTACTGTGTTTAGGCGACGTGTTTATCTTTTAATATTAGGAAAGGTCACATAAAAATATGGACGTGTAACAATGCACTATTCTCCCACTGCGACAGTAATTACTCAGGTACCAAATATACGGACAAACAAAAACACACGCACACATACACCCTCACACAAAATCAAAGGTCAGGGAAGCGAGTTCTAACTAACGTAGGAAACGGCAGAAGGTTGAATTTACTACATACATAAAAACCGTACCAACATTTATACAATTATAAGAAGAGAAACAATACAAAACAATGCAATACTCTACACTTTCTCTACATAATACAGAGATGAACTAAACAATTTTATCTAAAACAGACATGTAAGGAATGAAAATAGTAAAGAGGATCGTAGGAAAACAAATTGAATCGTGGTACTGTACACGATAACACACAAGAATTACTATACAAAAAAAACCGACTTTACATAGTAGTAGGACATGGACACTCCAGATATACACACGGCAAGAAGATAATTGCAAGATGAAGAAAATTAAATATGTAGGTTACGAAATCGGCATATATTTCATTTTTCTCGTCTCGATTTTTGTTTACTATTGCGTAGCTTGCAAAACAAGTTATACAAAGGTATGTAGTAGAGCATCAGAATGGAAGTATTGTAAAGGATATTAGTTTATCGTTGACGACAGCAGAAGACAGTGAACATGAATTTGGAAGCGTAGAATTTCAATTATCGACATTACTGAATTCTTCCATTAGACTGACCGCCATTTATGTGCTAAAATTTGAGGGCAAACTAAACTCATAGAAATTGTATCCCCGCGACAACTGACCTTTATAACAGATTGGTAAGACTTTTTAGGAAAACAAAAGGAGAGTAAGTATGAAACAATAGGAAGAAATTTTAGAATTTATTGCAACACACGTACAAGTGATTGTTGCAATCAGGAACACACAAGGAAAACGAAATCAAACAAAAACCAGCAAAAACAACACAAAAGCGCACAGTGAACGAAACATTCAATAACATTATCAAACAATCGTGGAAGTAAAATGGATGGCAGAACTGTGTAAGGTAGGAAGGGGGAGGGTAAGAAGAGAGAGAGAGACGGGATGGTAATCTAAAAGATGTAAAATTTTTCATTCTTGCTAATATTGTTGTATCGAAGTTGTGATGAATTTGTGACGAATGATTGAGATAGATAGGATGAATGGGATATAAATAAGATAAGTGTATGTGGCTGTGTGCATGTGTTGCAATGCACCTAGCGCATTAAGATATTGGTGTAAATGATGTGTCAATGCGAGGTTGTGTGAAAACGACTTATTTCTTTAGTTTTTAGTTACGTATGATCGCGAGTTATTGAGCGCATATGTTGTACGATTCTGATGCAAATGCAAATGTATGTCTGTAGATGGAGCAAGTAACACTAGAGAAAAGGATTAATTAGTCCAAAACAAGGAGTAAATCATGGTCTAGATTTAAGAGTGGTGTAGCTAATTTGTCGACATTTATTTTATTAATTTAACAACAATTATTTCATTGTTGTTATCTTCTTCTTCTTCTTTGGCACTACAACCTCTGTAGGTCTTGGCCTGCTATTTATAGCTTTCTATGACTTGTGTTTTACCCGTAGCTGAATAGTCAGTTCTGCGTACGGGGAGGCGGTCCGCCAGGATTCGAAACCCGGTCCTGCCGTGTGAAGACCGGCGCCGCTATCGGATACACCACCGGGCCGCCCCCATTGTTGTTATCAACAACTTCAAATGTTTCTTTTTTTAATGGATTTTACGTCGGTCGACAACTAAAAACATGTTTGTATCCTTTCTGCAATCTCGCGTACGTTCTATTCGTTTAATTTTCATTAATAGGAAAATGAAAAAGGGATTTTTGAGATACTGTTTAGTACATATGATTCCAACAATGTTATTGCTATTAATGTATGCATTAGAACTAGATTGATTTTCGGACACACAATATTCTGGTGTGACAGAAACAGCTAGACGATACTATCAACTGGGTTCTCAAGCGTTGGCCTCAAGCGTTTTTTGCTGTCCTCTATCATAAGACCTTATCCAATTATTCTGTAGTCAAGTTGCAGAAAGAGCTGAAAACAAACAAGGCTATGCTGCTTGCTAACTGACGTTGTCCTGCCACCCCGAGGAAAAAGGAGTGGCACATTTTTTTCTTACTGCTTCTTAAATGTACAAACAACAATTATTCTTTTGTGTTTGTGTATTTTTTTATAATGCATACGTTATTTAAAACATAAAAGCAATGTTACAAAATGCATATGCTGCAGACAAGCGATCATTTTACAGATCTGCACAGAAATCGCAAAAGGAAACAAAAACTTGCGAACAGATTTTTATTCACTATAAAAAGCTACACAAAAATTTATCTTAAAACTCCAAAAATATTATGTTTGTCATATTTAACTCAGGCAAAAACATGAATGCATCTGGTGGAATCAAGTCATGCAGATTGTTTTTTTTTGTTGTGTATCAGAATGTATTGTGAATGCGAGACTAGTCATGTAATTTGAATGAATGTGAAACAACAAATTTAGCATTGTGTGTGTATGCATTCTACGTAGTGCGCATATTAGGTTTTTGTATGATCGTGATCGATACGGGTGTGTGTTGTGTATAGAGAGAAAAAGAACGAAAATGATGTAAATGCATCAAAATGTGTATGTAAAACTAATGTGCGATATGATCGTGAGTGTGTAAATGACATAACAAACAACAACAACGTAAGGGACGCTGACGCAAGACGGAACAAAGTGCAGGCCAACATGTGGCCATACCAATCTCAACATAGATACATTTTTGCTGACGAGTGGATACAGGAAACTCTGGCACAAAGTTGATGAAGAAGGATTCGAACGTGGTGGAGGAGGCGTGCGCGCGATCGTTATGAAAATATCATATATGCGCATATGATCGAGTTTGAGACTGACCAAATCAAAGAAAAGCAGACTAAAATGGGAGTGGGGAAAGCACACAAACACACGTTTACGAAACGTATAAAAAAGGACAAACTCTACTACTTTTTAACACTCTGTCCGAACGACCAAAGACTTGTTGTGGTAAAGGAATAAGATATGGCAGAAGAAGAACGACTTACATTTACCGGGTACGAAAAAAAGGTATGAAAAGCTTTCAATCATTATCATTATAAGGACACACACACACGATCATCGGGGCTTTCAAAAAGGATGATGGATCATTCCGATATTCGCAACGGCAGAGGCAGAAGAAAGCTCGAACCACCTGCTGCTGCTGCTGCTGTACTAGGACGTTGAGGGTTATTAAGACACTCCAAATAACTACACACTACTACGAGTACTACTACTGTTACTATTTTACTATAGAGTGTGTGTGAGTACGAGTGAAAATGCGAGATTGTGGGAAGTTAGAAGAACTATTGTGGAATGAGGTTGGGGCACGATACATGGTATGCGTGACGAATTTGTGAATATATAATGCGTATAATTTGTGTGAGCGGGGTTGGTTTTTGGGTTGGGCGTGGTAGTAAGCGTTTTTGGTAAGAAAGGAAAAATTACGTGCGTGTATTTTGCTGTGCAAGTCCGCGGGACAGATGATTGTACATTTGTGATGTGCGGATGTGAGATATTTTGTGCGGATTTGTATGAGATATATGTGTGCGATATTCGAGAATGCAAAGAGAGAAAGAGAGAGAGAGAGAGAGCAAGAGAAGCGTATGTTGATGATGACTGAATAAAAAATACATGACTGCCAAAAGCAAAAAAAAACTGCGAACGAACAACTATTATTTTGAATGGGGTTCTTTTTATCCTAGTCATACAGCGGGCTGTATAAAGATATTGCATTTTTTTTTATTTTGTCGGGTACAAGCTGTAGCTCCGGGTGTGTTAATAACTTTTTGTCATTTTAAAGGTTGACACTTTTAACAGAAAGAAAAAAAATTAAATTATTAAAACAAATGACAAAAAAAAACAACTTAACAAGGCTGTGCTTTATAGTTAACTATAGAGGAAAAGGATAACGCGTTACAACGGAACAGATAGTGTACAACGACATGACTTGATGAGCGCAGCAAGATGGCAAGAAGTTTCCCTTGCTTCCATGTGAATAAAATGAACAATTAATTTATTATTTTAATGTCTCCGTTTGCTGCACCTGTTTATCAAATTTTTCGTACAAATGATTTAAAAAAAATCCTATCTTTTCCAATTGTGCTCCGAGAATCGCACCCGTGATAAAGCTGATAGTAATATCAAAACAACGCCCAAAAAGTGAAATATACTTTTTAATTAAAAAAAGATACGATAAAAAATTATTCCCACAATGCTGTTGAGTGTTGAAGAAGTGCTTTTGAAATAACGTTTGAAAGATTAAGTGATGTGCATATCAGGTAAGTGTAGTTATAAAAACATTAGTTTCGATCATTAGGAAAATAATTAAACTGGTTGAATCTGTCCAGCTTCTTTTTCTTTCTATTACAAGAGATTTGACCTTACATTTATGGGTTCCTTTACTAAGGTTACTCATAGTTGGGTATTCGTAGACCTAAGTTGAGGACGATTTGGATGATATTTGGTAACAGTTTTTTCGTGTTCGTCCCGTTAAGCTTAATGATTTGCTTTAGAAGTCCTCGATGCCACTCGTAGGTCCAATACCGTCGTGTGTCAATCAAATATCCCGAAATATGTCATTTAGGATCTTCCACAACTCCTTCATATGCCTTCATGTCAATGGCTTAAGAAACTATACGGATTTGATCATCCGATACCATAGGTGACCACCGCACCGGAGTTTAGTGAGGTCAGGTTCATAGAGCTGCAAGCTTGGTTTGTTGCTATAGATATTTTAAATGGAAAACTTTCCGACTAATTCAGTAAAAAGGTTTACTTACTTAAATACCAATCGGGCACTACAACCGCTACTTTATGGGTGACTCGAAATGACTTTATGGGTTGGGTCGTCCGGTGCCATTCTCATGACATGGCCAGCCCACCGGAGCCCATGGAAATTAGACTCGCCAAATTTGCTGCACGATGGTGCCTAGCTAACTATACAGCTTGTAGAGCTTGTAATTATCAGCCGTTACAAACATAGCCCCATAAAAAAGACTAACATGGTTCAACCACGCTCTCTTGGTGATAAATTGCTACCGTATCCTCGTCGCCAAAATCGAAATCGAGGACAATTTGGGTTATTTTCCCAACTGCTTCAAAACCTTATGCCCAAACACACGGTGTAGTTTACTACCATAGACGATCTTAAGCGCTTGGGTCACTTGAATCATGTATCGATGCAGACTATAGTTTACTAGTCGAAGAATTTAAGAAGTTTAAGTTTGCAAGAGGCGGTCGGTTCCTTGTGTGCGGCGGGAAATCGACTGTTGTGTTTTCCACCAGAGGTGGTAGCTTGACAGGGTTCATACCAAGATGTTATGTCTTCCATAGAGTTCACTTTCTCTTCTTCTTCTTCTTTCGTGGCCTGCTCCTAGGGAGCACGTCTAATAGACATGGCCTGGTGTCCAATCCGTTTCCAGGAAACTCGGTTCATGGCTGCACTCCTCCATCCCCGGCTGCATCCGATATCCCTCAGGTTTGACTCCACTTGATCCAGCCAACGAGGTCGCTGTGTTCCTCTACGCCTCGTGCCGAACAGGTCGCTGACGAGCACTTTCCTGGCAGGGCTTGAGTCCGGCATCCTCATCACGTGACCCAACCAGCGTATCCTTCCGGCTTTGACGACCGTCAGGATGTCTGCATCGTCAAACAGCTCAGCTAGCTCGTGGTTCATTCTCCTTCTCCACACGCCCTGCTCGCACACACCGCCAAAGATAGTCCGTAGCACCCGCCGTTCGAAAATGGCGAGTGCATTGGCGTCCTCTGCCAGCATAGTCCAGGACTCATGCCCGTAGAGGACTACCGGCCGTATCGAAGTGCGATATATGGCGCATTTCGTGCGTTGTTGGAGTCTTCTGGATCTCAGGAGTTTGTGGAGTCCGTAGTAGCACGTAGGGGCACGATTCCCCTGAACAATGCGTCTTCGGATTTCGCTGCTTACGTTGTTGTCCGAAGTTACGATCTTGCCAAGGTAGCAAAACTCCTGTACTAACTCGAGATCGTCGCCGTCAACTAACACTCTGCATCCGAGTCGTGCTCTATCACGGTCAGAGCCTCCAGCAAGCAGGTCAGGTATTTTGTCTTCGTCGCATTGATCCTCAATCCAATAGTATCGGCCTCGCGAGTTTACTTTATAGCTAAGAATTATACCGGCATGATTATTCTTGAGAACATCCAAACAGCGAATGCCCAGAGATGTTGCACACAAAATGCTGTTTCACAATTGCGCGAACGATCAATGCGCGAACGCTTCATTTTTCCTGCAATGCAGGATCGGAGCGCGAAATTTGACAGTTCGCTCATAAAAAAAATAGATCGCGCTTGCCTCAACTTTAGTCTAGCCACCGCTTTAGTGTAGTTTGAATATTCTGCGTGCAGGCAACTAAGTAAGAAAATGTTTCCGAAACATACTTTTACATTTCGGATTTCATTACACAATACACAAAGATCAACATTCAATTGTTTCCTTCCGAACTGTTTCCATCCATACCATTCGTTCTTTGCAGAACCACCCTGCTCTTTTATTAACACATGACGATCTGATTCTCACGACAAGCTTGCGGATGGTAGACCGATATCACACGGAGTGATGCACCCGATGGCGGATTTCCAAAATAACAAACGTACGTTGGAACACACCATACACAGCTTCCCGCGTTTCACAACTCCATCACCGCACCCAGTTCCGAAAAGCATCATTTCGCTATCTTTGATTCTGTGTCAAGTTTCTTACATTTCACGCAGACGTCGGACAGCTGATCGTACCGAAGCGGCAGCAGTGGTCGAGTACACCCAGGCACCGCCGGCAACGACACGATTGCATCGCTTGCACGACCAGATGCCTACGCAGGTACGCTTCATGGCATCCTGTAATGGGAAATGGATTTAAGTACTTCACGTACTGCAAATCAATCTACTTCATCAAGAACCTACCTTGCCACAGAACGTGCAGGTGTACTTGGCGTGCTGGGTGATTTCCATCTTCTTCACCATCTTACGCAGCGAAGCACCATATCGGGTACCGTATTTACCGACGATTCCGACCTTCCTGGTACGCTTGGCCTAAAATGAATACAACAGAATATCATCATTAGCAGTTATCCATCCAAACACAGTAAACACTGTAGCAACGGTAACAATTCTTCGCATGAACATCATCACTAAATCGAATAACGCAAACAGTGGCAAGGTTTTGCCACTCCATCGCCACCGCTGCCAAAGTAGAGCTCGCCGCTTGTATGGAACACTCGAGTTAGAACAACACTCATTACGCACGAAAAGCTCTACGTGCGAAACTAAATTGATGATGTACATGCTGCAGAAACTGTGCCAGTCACTTTACACCAATAACTAACCATTTTAGAGGTAAATTATCCGATCTTTTGCAGTTTTAAAAACCTGGCACAAAATGTGTGCACTCTCCGCTATCGGATAGGGACAAAAAGAAAGAGATAGGATGAATGTCAACAAGCGGAAGTTGCTATTCTGTCCCTGACATTTTGGCTGCGTTCTTTTCTTGGTGCCACGGAAATGAAAATCGTACGTGCTCCTGGTTGGTGTGTCGAATTGATTTTATATTTTATTAATGACTTGAAAAGAGAAAATGTATGCTATTTGGCTCAAAAAATATTGTGCTTAATTTTTTAGTTTTCCATTTAAAAAAATCATATCACAAATTTAAATTGATTCCAACCGGTAAAATAGGCACTGCGAGCATGCTCCAACACTGACATTTATCGCCACAGCGACAGAAGAATTTGCAGAAGGCTAGGCCATCTGGTGCAAGTTGACAACTCAGCCCGAATCGTCCACGACATATGCGTCGACGGCGCATTTTCTCGTGGAAGGAAAGAACAATTGTGCTATGGCTGGGATTCGTATGCAATAATAAATAAATGAATAAATCGGCAGAAGGCTGGTCAGATATACTTCGTAGAAGAGTTCACCTCTTCTAGAGGCGACAAGATCGTATAAAAATTAACCGAATTCTTGGCTATTTTTCGGAGTGTGAACTGTCAAATTGGTACAGGAGAGGTTTTATGAACCGACCAGCTTTCCGTATACTTTGCACAGTTTGGCCAACAATACATCGGGTCAGCAAAAGTTTATCTTTTTCGTTTACCTATCACCAACAATTCAGTGCGAAAAACGATTAAACTAAGCAGAATGCGGATGATCGTGTGACAAATGAAGGTGGGTTATTGAAAACATCAGCAAAAAGTACGCAGGATAAGCTATGTTCGGTTGCTACGTTTCAGTTCTCCGCTTTTCTTAGTTGGCACCTTCTTTTACTACTACTACTATAGCAAACAGCGGCGAAGACGAAGTTGTCGTCATCGTGAAAAGCCAAAAAAAAAACCAGTGCATAGAACTAAGAATCTGACTAATCTGTTATTTGCTCTTAATTCTGGTTTAGGTTATCGCTATCGAAGGATTCTGAGGGGCTGAGAGAATCCATCGTGGATATAATTTTCTGCCGTGCAGAACAATACACTTTAATTGTGTCGTACAAGAAGTGAGCTTGAAACCGGCACGAAAGCAATTCGGGATAGAAGAGGAAAGAGAAAAACAATACATCTCCAGTCAAGAAATTCCTAGAGCTCCAAGTTACCAGTGCATAGAACTGTGGGTGTGTGTGTGTGTGTGGGTGAATTTGATTGTGTGCGCTGCATCCGGTGCAGCGATATCGAAGTAACAACACTGAAAAAAAAACATTATGACGAGACACAGTTCTGTCAGCAGCAGAATGGGAGGAAACCTTCCCGGCGGTTTCTTTCCAATTGTTTGCCTCCTGTTGACGATGGCATCGGTGGAAGCATTCTACCTTCCTGGGTTGGCGCCAGTCAACTATTGTCGCAAAGCCGATTCGCAAAAATCGTGCAAGGTAAGAAGGAAAAGGAAAATTATAAGCTGTTTTTTTGTTTTCTTTTGGCTAATGATCCCTTATTGCTTGTTTGCAGTCCGAAGTGACGCTGTATGTGAATCGACTAAACACGGAGGAATCGGTGATTCCGTACGAGTATCATCACTTCGATTTCTGTCCGATCGATGAATCGAATTCGCCGGTAGAAAACCTTGGCCAGGTAGTGTTTGGCGAACGTATCCGTCCCGGGCCGTACAAAATTCAATTCCTCGAGGACGTCAAGTGTGCGAAGGCTTGCGTGAAACAATACAAGGGTGGCGATCCGGACAGTGATCATCGGCTAATGGTGTTGAAGAAGGGCATGAGCCTTAACTATCAGCACCACTGGATAGTTGATAACATGCCAGTGACCTGGTGCTATCCGCTTGAAAACGAGCGCCAGTACTGCAGTACCGGTTTCCCGATGGGCTGTCTCGTGCGCCGGCATCCGGACGGGGAAGAAGGTTGCATTACCAATCCAAACTATAACCGTGCCGGGTATTATTACCCGTTCAACCACGTCGATTTGACCATTACGTACCACAGCGGTGCTACCGAGGAATGGGGTGTAGCGTTTAAGCAGAATGGGGGACGAATCATCTCGGTGAAGGTGGTACCATCGTCCATTAACCACAAAGACCCGAATGAGCTAAACTGCGACAGCAAGGAACCGATCGAAATTCAATCGAGCGCACTACCGAACGGCCAAACGCTTGATATCGTGTACACGTACTCGGTACACTTTACGCAGAACAACAAAATTAAGTGGTCGTCACGGTGGGATTACATCCTCGAGTCGATGCCGCATACCAACATCCAGTGGTTTAGTATTTTAAATTCGCTCGTAATCGTACTATTCCTGTCCGGCATGGTGGCGATGATTATGCTGCGGACGCTGCATAAGGACATTGCACGTTACAACCAGATGGATTCGGGCGAGGATGCACAGGAAGAGTTCGGATGGAAGCTGGTGCACGGAGACGTGTTCCGACCACCGCGCAAAGGAATGTTGCTGTCCGTGTTTCTTGGCTCGGGCATACAAGTGTTTTGCATGACGCTTGTTACACTCGCTTTCGCGTGTCTCGGATTTCTTTCACCGGCCAATCGGGGTGCGCTAATGACGTGTGCTATGGTGCTGTTCGTTCTGCTCGGTACACCGGCTGGTTATGTTTCGGCTCGCATTTACAAGAGCTTCGGCGGAATCAAGTGGAAGAGTAACGTGCTGCTGACCTCCATGTTGTGTCCAGGGTAAGTGGACAGAATAAGCCGTTAATTGCAGTTAGAAAATGGTTGTTCTAATCGATTTTCTCATGTTTCTCCTATACAGGGTCGTGTTTGGGTTGTTTTTCGTAATGAATTTGATACTGTGGAGCAAAGGAAGTTCGGGTGCTGTTCCCTTTTCGACTTTGATTGCGCTGCTTGCCCTATGGTTCGGAGTTTCCGTCCCGCTTACATTCGTAGGAGCGTACTTTGGTTTCCGGAAGAGGGTACGTATTAATAGAACGATAATTCTAATATCTAGGAATGTTATCGAGGCTCGTGTATTCATACTGGACAATTGTAACTAATTATTTCGTATCAATCACATGAATAGCGGTAAGCTGGACATGGGTAGGAAAGGCTTCTGAAAATCTTGCTATTAAATCATTTTGACCATCCAAGATGGTTTGATCTCTCTTGAATCCTTGACGCATTGATCCTTTCAAAAACTCCACTCCTTCCAGAATGCTCTGTTGTCAATCATTCAAGTCTTCTTATTTGTCTTGCTCTACAAATTCGATAGGTCTTGGTCTGTCTTTACTGACTTTGGCTGACTCGGTCATTGGACAACCCCAACCATCCTTGTCCGACTTTTTCCAATAATAGTATACTAAATGGCACTTGTTCGATCCAATCCGCTTTTGTAAAGAAAATAGCAAATATCCAAATTGTTGAGTACATAACAAAATAACTGCATGATATCATACAAATCGTACAAAGACCCACGACCATGTTTCCTATAAAATAGACTTGGACATTAGGAGTAAAACAGGTACAATATCATGTCGCAACATAACTATTAAGCATGTCCGAGATAGAGTTGTGAAACTGAGTTTTGCCATCCAAAAAAAAATTTTAGTTTCTCAAAACAACTATCATTTTTTTTATAATTTAAGCATCACCAACATAACAATAGCAAAGATGATTGGAGTTTGTTTGATGGCTCAACATTTTTATTAATATACCTACCATACACATTGTATCGATTGTTTCAGCTAACATTCAATTGTTTCTTCCTTCCGTAGTCTTTGGAACATCCGGTGCGAACAAACCAGATCCCTCGTCAGATTCCGGATCAATCCATCTACACCCAACCAATCCCGGGCATCATTATGGGCGGTGTGCTACCGTTTGGATGTATCTTCATTCAGCTATTCTTTATCCTGAACTCACTGTGGTCGAGCCAGATGTACTACATGTTTGGCTTCCTGTTTTTGGTGTTCCTGATCCTCGTGATCACCTGCTCGGAGACGACGATTCTGCTGTGCTACTTCCATCTGTGCGCAGAAGACTATCACTGGTGGTGGCGATCGTTCCTAACGTCTGGTTTTACCGCTGTCTATCTGTTTGTGTACTGCTGTCACTATTTTGCCACGAAGCTACAGATTGAAGATGCTGCCTCGACCTTCCTTTACTTTGGTTACACGCTCATTATGGTGTTTTTGTTCTTCTTGCTAACTGGTTCGATAGGGTTCTTTGCCTGCTTTTGGTTTATCCGTAAAATCTACAGCGTGGTAAAGGTGGATTAAAGGTAGTGCACCACCCCTTGCCCTTACGCTGTCTGTAAATTTGGCGGTCGTTTTCTGTTCTGATAGCATGTAGCCTCCTTCTTTCGACACGTAGTAGACCGTGTGCTTTGTTTTTACCTTCTTTTAATTTTACCATTACATTTCCCTCCGATTGGATTGTGTTGTAGCATATGGCACATGACTGTATCAAAAACGGAATGAGCATGAGCATGTGCGGCACAAACCCATTTACAACGTACGTGCGCGCGATGTTTTGTAGGGAATCAATAGGGGCAATACCGACAATACACTGCAGCGACAAAATTATCAACCAACACTACCCTATATATTTTACCGCTTTTGTGACGATAGCAGATGACTTAATCGCGCAAATTTGGAAGGAAAGTTTCTTGTTAAAGGTATGTTGTAAATGGTACAGTTTGCTTTCGGTATGGGATGTTTATGTTTGTGCAACATAATTGTGTTTGCGTATCGATTTCCTATCGGAAAAGGGGGAGCCAAGTGCAGTATAGCATTGTGCTGTAATTTTGTTTATTAGAATTCCAATTTATTGTTTATTATCGTATCGAGAGCGGAGATTCCTGTCTGTGGCTTAGTAATAATCGATGGAACTAACGTGAACTGCTGGCAGAGCTGCAATTTAGATTAGTGCTGTGTCTTTCTTCCCTGTCCTTTTGAAAACTCTTACCGCTTATTACACTTAGTCCGGGGTCAGGTTCTGGTGCGAGCCGTATACTAAACAAAGGCGAGCGGTTCTTGAAAGGAAAGTATAACGCGCACCGGAACCGAAATGCGGCTGCTGTGTAGTAGTGCAGTAATGGGTTTGTCCAACAGCAGCACACAATTCTAATTATGTATAACTTCATATGTCCTCTTTTTCCAAATACTAGGTTAGAAATCGTAAAAGAAATCGTGACACGTGATGAGAAGAGAGTATTAGGGCGGTGGAGCTCAGACAAGCGAACGATTGAATACACAAACTGAAGAAGGAATATCCTGTTTAACAAACAAAATGGACACACACTACACCGCATTGATTTCTCCACACTTTTATTACGCTGTGTAATTTATTTATTAGATTTATTCTTCTGTTTGCTCACAACATTCAACGTCGGGCAGTGAAAAGGGGAGAGAGCAGAACAAAACAGTAGAAGAACAGAAACAAATATTTGAAACAATTAGAATGAAAAAAAACTGTGAATGGCGGCGAAAAATGATAAAACTGTGTGTGTGTGTGCGTGTTTGTTTTTTGAGTGGATAAAGCAACTTTCGCACCTCAACAACCCCACTGATCGCTCGAACGATCGTGAATCGATGTGGACGATGTGATGAAACAGTAAACTTAAAAAGAAGGGCATGATTAATAACACAAATATTAATTATAATGATACTATCGTAAAACCAATAAAAGGCCAAAACAGTGTTTCACTTGCGGGTATAACAAAAAGGAGAAAAAAGATTGATAATGGCCATGCACTCGCGGAAAATGTTTATTAGTTTCATGCTTGTGTAAGGAAGGATAGTTTACTCCTCATCGTTTCGTCGATTTAAATTGATGATGGGCAAAGGTCTGATGATCGAACGTTGCAGCTGTTGGTGTCGCCGATGCTTCCAAAAATCAAGCCAGGATCGCACGAGGAGATGGGAGTGTTCGCAGTAAGGATGTTACTCAAAATCTTATTCGATTTACGCAGCTCGATCTCTTCCACAGCATCACTGTACAACACAGCCAGACGTTCCGAAAGTATGTTGCAATTACCGCGCCCGTAGTCGAAGTATTCTTGCACATCTTCCTGCAGATCATCTAACATGGTACCGAACCAACCCATGTTCCAACCGTCGGCCTTAGATTTATTGTACAAAGTCTGCAGATCAAGTAATGTTTTTTCCATAGATTCTCTAACATCGGGATGCTTTTTCAGTGGCTCCTTGGATGCACCAAAAATATGTTGAAAGATACGCTTTGCTTCCCGAACGGCTGCCGGGGCAACACGCGCTAGCAGTAGCCAGCCATCGACATACGCAAACATTGTGGGTGGTTCTAGCTGTATAGCCAGAAGCGTGGAACGTTGGCCATCACATGAAATTGCAGGTACACCGTTATAAGTTACCGGCAGACAGTGTCGATAGTGATCGTACGATTCGAGTACGGCATCATCCTTGGGATAAATAGTAACAAACAAGCGATTCGAATAGCAATTAACATAGTTGCCTACGATGCCGCCATTTTCATGCGTCATTGCGTGACAGTTCTCGATCGTGCCATAAGTTGACGTTTCCCGGTTATGAGTGCTGTAGTAATTGTCGACCGTGTTAGCCGAAGGATGGCCCGAGTAGTGTTGTGCGTTTGCCGCGTGTGAAAAGAACCATTCGAAAGGAATGTGGAGTGTGTGGAAAATACTGCTCAAACGGTCGGCCCCCGAGGAACTGCTGCCAAACCGTATCGTGGGGTCATCGTTCAGTGCCTCCAACCGTTGCGCTAGCGGTGTGTTAACTCTGCTTGGCATAAGCGGTTTCACTACGCGATTTGTGAATCCTTTTGTCAAGACCGCTGTTTGAAGAATCTGCAAAAATACTGAAAATCCCGGAATCGCACTTTTTTCGTAGCTGTCCGCCATACGCAATGTTACGAAGAAGCTATAGAATGCGATTGGTATTATGCCGCGCTGCAAGTTCCCGATCGCTTGCGCATTGGCAGCTAAGAAGAACCGTGCGTTGGCGAGTTTGGTGGACCAATCGCCCCGCATGAGCCGTTTCGCCCGGAAGTATATTTCCGTCTCGGCCAATCGATCAAGCCCGGCTTCTATCTTTTTGCCGTACTTTTTTAACGTGCCCGGTATGTTGCGAACGATCACCGTTGTGAATGAGGCCGTAATGTAAGCATCAAACATGCTGTAGTACAGCCCCGGGTCAGTGAAATCCCACTTTCTTACGTCGAACTCACCGCCCATCTTGAGCGCAGCGAACAGGTAAGCGAATGTGACCGTTATCGACACGTGTGAAACGACAAACAGGGCCCGGCCGAGGGTGGTTGTGAGCGAACGAAACGTGCTGATCAGTGTTTTAGGATTCGTAACGATGAACGCTGACGTAGCAATGCCTCCAAGCAGTGCGTTCCATGTACCGGGACTAGAAAAGTCAAAGTTTCGTGGATCCCAGGAGCCGCTCGATGCGGCCAAAGCAAAGTAGCCGAACGTTATGCCGGAACCGATCATGACACCGATCGATGCGGACAGTGATAGACCCATCCCGACGAAATAAGCAATCGATGCAGTCATGTTGTATGGGATGGAAAGGCCGGTCAATGCTCCGCAAATCAAACCAAGCCAAAGCGATTTAGACTTCCAGTTCCATTCCAACGGATTCCATGACTTGGCTGCCGAAGCAGCACCAATATAAGCTCCAATTATTGCCATTATGATACAGCTGATCGCAAAAGCAAGCTCTCCGTCTGGATCAATAAGAGCTACGGGTGAGTTTCCGGCGTACACGTACGGACTGGCGTACTGCTCTTTCGGATCCATTTGATAGAACCTTCCGATGTCGGGATCGTACAGCCGAGCGCGATAGTTGTACAGGTCAGTTTCCGGTTCCCACTCCTGACCCGTGTACAGATACGCAAGCTGTCCATCGAAATCCGTACCGAAGCGTCGGAATATTTGTCCGTAGGGAAGATAATCGTAAGCCGCGACTACTTCGCCATCTTTCACCACCAACCGGACCGATCCTTCGTGATCCGTGATCACTGCGTACAGTTTATCGTTGCGCAAGAACCCAATCAGTTGCTGATCTTTGTAGATGTAACTCGTCACACGTACGTCGGGCGGTTCATCTTGCGTCAAATACGTCATATCTATATCCATCAGCACCAATCCATTCGCATCGCGTATGTAATATTTTTCACTTAAAACCGTTTCATCCTTGTCCAGCACTTGCTTGAATGTTCGCTCTCCGCGTACATCATACTGATAAATCAGCTTCCGTTCGTCCATCATCTCTATTTTGCTGACTCGATGCAGCAGCTTGTCGTACTCGATATGTTTAATGCCTTTGTGTTCGGCCTGGATGACGGCTCCGTCACTGTCGTGTGTCATGCTGAATTGTTCTTCAGTACGCTGAACACGATCGAAATGTTGGCGATACAGTTTGGTGATCTGATTAGTTCCTGCTCGATACTCCAACCGATACCGGGAGAATCCCGTGTAAAACTTCCGATGATTACCGTTTGCATCGATTTCGTACGATTGCACATCGGCGCCGGAGCATCCCAAAGCCGTCGCAAAGTGGTGAGTGAGCACACCGACAATATTTGGTATATAGTTCTCATATGCTTTTAAAGCATTTCTGAACTCCTTACGCAACGATGATAGAGGGTTTTCCACGCTACTTCCTAGAATGTGTTGACTGCTTAATGATTGCTGGAGTTCGGTGCACGTCTTCATTAGCATATTTGATCCTCTGATCCACCGATCGCGTATGTAATATTTTTCACTTACAACCGTTTCATCCTTATCCAGCACTTGCTTGAATGTTCGCTCTCCGCGTACATCATACTGATAAATCAGCTTCCGTTCGTCCATCATCTCTATTTTGCTGACTCGATGCAGCAGCTTGTCGTACTCGATATGTTTAATGCCTTTATGTTCGGCCTGGATGACGGCTCCGTCACTGTCGTGTGTCATGCTGAATTTTTCTTCAGTACGCTGAACACGATTGAAATGTTGGCGATACAGTTTGGTGATCTGATTAGTTCCTGCTCGATACTCCAACCGATACCGGGAGAATCCCGTGTAAAACTTCCGATGATTACCGTTTGCATCGATTTCGTACGATTGCACATCCGCGCCGGAGCATCCCAAAGCCGTCGCAAAGTGGTGAGTGAGCACACCGACAATATTTGGTATATAGTTCTCATATGCTTTTAAAGCATTTCTGAACTCCGCACGCAACGATGATAGAGGGTTTTCCACGCTACTTCCAAGAATGTGTTGACTGCTTAATGATTGCTGGAGTTCGGTGCACGTCTTCATTAGCATATTTGATCCTCTGATCCACCGTTTACATTTCTGCTCGAACTCGTTTACATTCAATGCCTTACGTTTCGATATTGCCTTCGCTAGCATCGTTTTCAAATGATGGCTGTGAGGATGTTGCCGAATGAAATCGGAAAAAATCGATTTGCTTCCTTCACGCCCATGACATAAATTGGGATTGGTGCAATCCATCGTGAGGAATGACTTTGTCCGCAACACATCCCAAATCTTTTTTGATCTCGCTTCGTCAACTCCCTGTATTTCTTTCGAAAAGGTGCGATGTGTTAGCGGGGACAGTGTCATCTCATCGTTTCCATGAAAATATTTCGCCTTAATCAACTGATCATGATCGTCATAGTCGTAACGGTGACCGTACTGGTAGGGGAAGCTTTTGCTGTTCAAAACTTCCGAGAGATGTCTCATTGCGATTCGTTTTCCACACACAAATGGTAGATCGTCATCCTGCTCACCGTAGAACGTCTTTGTGAGCAGGTTACTTTCGTCTAGGTATCCTGCACGCCGCAACGTCTCGTGGCATAGCGCTGCCTTTTCTCGGTCCATATTGAGCGTGATGAAGTACTCCGGATAGATACCGTTGCGCAGCGGACCAGTTGAATTTTGCCAGTGAGCCGTGAACATTGTCCTCGATATGAGACCTTCATAGATGGGAGTGTAAGAATCCTGTCCATAGGAATCAGTTTCCAGATAGCTAACGCTTTCCGACAGATATTCGTCCTCGAGCTTCACCAAAAAGCCCGGCTCGTTGTAGGTAAAGTTGCGCTGGAACGTGTGCCTCGCGTCTGTTCTTACTTTCATCGTCTCCATCAGGCTATCCGCATTGTACGTAAACTCGAACATTGGTTCTTCCATTGCTGATTCACGAATCGATGTGATATCACCATGGCCGTTGCGATCGTAGATAAATGTATACGGTTCATCGCCAGCGCCCATAGGATACTTGATTGATCGTAGCTTATCGTTCTCATACTCGTAGTCGATCGAGTACGATGTGTTGATCGTGTTGACTACAAATACTTTCTGGAGCACTTTCTTGCTTTGATCAAACACCATAAATTCTGTCATTTGATCGTCATCAATTCGTCTAGAGGAAAATGTCGACCGATAGCGCATGTTTGGATCTTTGTCAAGCTCTCCGTAGAGTGTATCAATAAAGTTGGTAGAATTGGGTGCTGTGCCACTGCTTGTCAGCTCCTCACATTCGGTTTCGTTGAGATGGACGAGTGCTTCACGTGTAATTTTATCATCCGCAAGATACGTAAAATGGATTACACGATCCAGCGTTTCATTGTGATCTTTGTGAAGGCTAAAGCGGAGAATTCCTTGCTTATCGTACAGATATTGGAATATTCCTCCATCCGGCGTTCGCTTTCGGATAAGCCTTTTGGATTCATCGTAATCGTACCGAACTTCCCATTGCTGTTGTAATGCCATCTGGTCCGCCGTGTAGTTGGCGGCAAAAAACGGCTCAAGCCGTTCGGCTGTCGATGTATGTGCCGCATAGTGATACATGGGTGGTAATTCTTGCTGTATTTTGTTATTTTTTCCGTACCGCCAGGTACTTAGGCGGTGCTCGTAATTACCCACCTTAGAAAATTTAGCAACTTTGGTACCTTTTAGGGTTTCAACGATCACCCGTACGGCTCCACCGGGAAGATGTACAGCTTTGTGCGCGAATCCTTCCTGTTCCGGGAAAAGACTGCTCAGCAAGAAATTGAAAGGAACGTTGCTATAGGCTCGCATATATTTCCCACTAATGGTGTAATCCTTGCCGGGCAAACCTTGCATGCGTTTGTTTTCTGTAGGATCGGCTCCGTAGACGGTGTGTGTGTAAGGGAACCCTTCACAGGTCGGATTTAGGTTAGCCACCAGGCCAGTCAGTTGTAGCGTTGAGTTGTCGAATGTTTGAATGAAATTTTCATAGTATCCAAACATGTGAGAATCAGCTTCATTGTACACTTTGGTCCATTTCGTTTGCAGGATTGGCCGTTCGATTTCATCGTAACGAATCTCACGAAGGAGTATCGTACTGGAGTCTACGTATTCCAGCACCTGTGTTGGTTGACCAGCTAAACTGTGGTAAGTAACTTTGACTGTCGGATCGTACATTTCAATAAACTCCCAAAGTCGGGTCGTTGGCGAAAGGTGTAGGGTGAAAATTTGCACCGGGACAGCTGTTTCGTGCTGCTCGAGAAGTGTCTCTTGTGTTAGGACGCCATCTACCCAGACGGAAACCCGAATTGGTGTAATAAAAATGAGAATTTCACCTTGTTTTGGCATTTGTGGACAGTTTGAACCAGCAGTACACGGCACCGGAAACTCTTTATTGCGCCAAACAAAGCGCAAATCCTTATCGTTCGACGAAAGACTGTACAGAAAGCGCAGGGCTAGGCTGGTCCATGTCCCATTGAATGTTTTTGAAATACTTCCACGTGAATGGGCAATACCAAGCAAACCGTTCTGTCCAAACCATCCTGATGTTCGGGGTCTCATTTCCACCATACACGGTCTACGCTTGAACTGTCGAGTGTACATTACTTTCGAATCGGTAACAAATTGCTGCACTAAGCCGTGCTCGGAGAAGATGACAGTCTTTTTGCCATTTCGATTGTAGAAGTATTGCTTCATCAATCCGGACCCGCTCAGTACTGCGCATACATCTCCACGGCTCGGTTCATAAATCTTAGCTTCAAACGGCATGCTCAGGGGAGAAAATCGTACATGATCGATCTCGATCGCTGGATGCGTAGCTGTTGGTGCTACGCTGACAGCAAACCGGAGTTTTGTTTTGGGCGGGAAATGGGTCGCATCAACGATGGTTTCGATGTAGTTCCACTTTCCGATGGTTTGTTTTATTTCTACCTTTTCAGAAGCCATTGTTTTCTTGTTTTCTTGTTCCACCATCACCGTCACACGCAGAACGTCGACAGTATCACCAAGCTGCAGTGGTACCGCCGATCGTAACCAGCAGGACACCACAAACATCATGTGTGGCTCGATTGGTGCAAATTCACCAACTAGTTTGTGATTACGCTCTGTTAATGACAAAAATCGATTATTGTACTCTGTTCTAAGCAGTTTGCTGTCAAAATCCCATCGTTTTGCCCTACCGAACAGATTTTTCTCGTAACTTTCAAACCCGTAGTAAGATACCATCTCTTCCTTTAATCGATGTGGACCCAAATCAACGATCGGTACCCGTTCGTTTGCATCCAAAATCATACGTTCGAGATCACTTCGTTTAGGCATGTCCTGTTTCTCAGATTGACGGCGCTTTTCCTCCTGGTCGCGCAACTTTCTGTCCAACACCTCTTGGCCATCTGCCGTGTACGCTTTTTTTACTGTATTCCCTGTATCTAGATCGATACTCTGCTCGTACCACCCGAATAGGGTTCTGTTCGCACCAGGAGCTATTTTGATTTTACGAAACATAGCTCCATCCACCGAAAGCTGCAGATCTTGTGCGTCATAGATGTACGCCGTTGTGCGGGCTGTTTCACCGACGGATGTTAACGTTTGCTTACCCAGTACGGTGACGGTCGGGTTGAGAAAATATTTAGCGCATCTAAACAACAAAGATTGCGCCGTTTCTTTTGCTTTATGCGTCGTGATGATTGCTATCTGATTGCTTGCCCGGTTAAGTTTTTCTTCGACGGGAAACGTTACAGTTTCTTTGCTATCAAAAAAGTAAACGCTCAGCGGGTTATCTTTCGGCTGTGTCTGCACGTAGTGCGGCACCACAAGCTGTATCTCTTCCGGCTTGGTGGTGTTCATATCGAAAACTGTCGCTCCACCTGCTGCGGAAACTATCTTGAACGTATCGTTGGCGTGAGCTTTAACTAATCGATACTCTGCATTTAGGGTTTGGTTCACCTTACGTAGCCGTATCGTATCTTCGTCGAGATGCTGCTTATTCCAGTCTAATCCATCGTACGTGATCTTATGATTGCCGGTCAGTACACCGTCCTGGTTGGTGAGCAGTCCAAATTGTGACAGATCGATCGCGAAAACGACCGCATCCTTAACTGATTGATAAATGCGTTGACTTTCTTCTCTGGTGGTTTTTTTGGCCTGTTTCCAAATTTCGTTCCATTCTCGGCTACCGCGATAATGTTGTGCCATTTGCTTTTTCGCCTCGGCAAGATATTTGTTGAGCGCAACTGCATGTGGTCCGCTGGATTTTTTCACAAACAAATGGTACTTTTTATCCACCAGCCGGTATCCCAGTACGAACTGATCCTTCTCCTCCGTACTAACCGTGTAGTTGAAGTTGCCCAGGACTGCGTGAGGAATTTTCGTTGTATAATAGTCAAAAAATTTTGGAGTTTTGGTAAGATCGAGCATGAAAAAGCGAACATGAATTTCCAGCACATCGTTCCGCAGCACCGGAGCTTTCAGTATGATGGCTTGTTGATAGTTTCCAAGCATGTCCGCTACCAGACCCTTCCGAATCGATTGGCTTAACTCTTGGCTAATTGCAAAGGAGGACACAAAATCATCGATCTCCTTGAAATAGTTAACTTTCTCCGGAGTAGCTTTAATATGCAACCATTCTCCATTTGGCTGTAGTAAGGAGATCTGAAGCTCTCGCTCGTATGTAGCATATCCATGGGGAAACGCTTTAACGGCAAAGTTTGGTGGTAAGTTACTGCGCAACTCTACATCACTGTACTGATGATCGCTTGTGGCCATCACCAACCGTAATGATTTTAGGTCGGAAAGCAGAACAAACGTATTGCCGACGGAAACGATACCATCAAGCGGGAACATATCGTAATATTTTTGATGCTGCCATCTATCCTCTGTGAAGTGTAGAATTGAAATGTCTTTGCACGAATCGTAGATAACGACCACTACGAGCAGATTTTCGATCGCATGCACAACGTAACGTTTGATATCATTTAAAGCGTACACTGTTTCGGTAGCATGCGTCTTGCTTGATCCTATCCCACCGAGCGGGCCTCGAAAGTGTAGCACGAGTCGTCCGTCGGTGAGATTTGCATCCACTATAACGACATAATCGGGCCCGTAGTAAATGGAACCATCATAGTCAATCGGTATGGTTTTCTTGAGCGCTGTGGGATTGATGGGAATTTGAGTGTATACCGGACTCCATACGGCTCCGTTTGGATAGACAATTTTTGACAGTCGCTGCTGTTGATCGTACTCGAAATCGAACACGTTGTAATCACTTTGTTTAATCGCCTGCAGCACCCGTTGTTGCTTGTTGTCACTGTAGTGAAAGGTAAACTGCTGTGCAGACTGTAGGGTCAATACGGAGAGTGTCGTAATGCGATCTTCGCTATAGCTTAGCTCTACTTGAGAACCGTCGGACATGCTAATGGAAGTTAAACGTATGTCTGTGTTGTTTTTAATAAAATCGTAGTAATAGTACACTGTATGTCCTGTATCGGCGATCGCCTCCGCATTCAGGAACCATCGCGTAGAGTACGTTTGAGTCTGACGCGATTTACTTCCGCACAACGGCCACATGGGGCAGGCGATCGACGTTTGAAATTGGTTCATTGCGATGTACGTCATGGTGCGCTTGTCGATTGTCAACGTCCAGAAATTGCGTTTAGCGTTGTAAACGATTTGAATGTCCGGATAACCATCGATGGTGAACGGTATAAGTTCTGATTGGGAATGATCGGTTTGTTGTGTTTTGGGTTGTCGCTTCAATATAATTCGTTGATTTTCTTTCAGTAGCGAATATACGTGATCTTGCACGAAGGCGCTATTCTGTCGATCCAGTGTAATATAGTCCAGCGGGAAAGACCAACCATGTCCGAGCTCGTTGTTGTAATCTACATTTTTGTACTGGATAATTCTCCGAATCGGTATACCGAAAGGTGCCGGAATATCGACCAGCGGTAGCATCAGCTCGACAGCCCCAGTGTAAGGATTGATAGGATGTAGTACGGAACTCAAATCAAGCTGATCATGAAACCAACGTGCGTGATATCGGTTAGCAACAATTTCCGGAATTGTTATCGGATCCTTATCCTTCGAGGCTTCTATCGGTTTTTGTGTATCTAAAGACTTGGCTGTTTCATCAATGTCCGAGTGCTTTGTTTCAACTTTGGCCAAACCGTTCGTTGCGTGTAGGAACAGTTCTAAGTTTTTGGATGTTGCTTGTTTTGTTACTAGCTTCAGAGGCGAATAACGTACAGTTTGATTAGCATTTGGTTCGAAGAATACATTTTTGAGTTCGAATCCAGCGGATGTAGAAAGTGCTCGCACAACGCGTAAACCATTAGGTCCACTATAGACTAGCTGGTCGTATCCGGCTCCATCGATGTCTACCGATGTAATCGCTTCCACACTACGACTGTCCCAGCCACGCAGTTTCGAAAAGGTCGTCGAATAGAATATTTTACGAAACATTGATGCGGTCTCATTGTAACGATATACCTTTAGACCGTCTGTTGAAAAATGGAGCAGATCGTGATACTGTGTTTGATTAAACTTGGCAAACATTATTCGGTCGTATTCGCTGTCCAAAGGAGGAAACTCTTTTACAGCCGTAAGCTGCTTCAGCTCATACTGGTTATCGAAACGGAACAGTTTTAGTTGCGATTTGGTGCGTAGAGCGATCGCCAGCTGTGTATTGTTATCCAAATGGTCCACTAAACTTATCGCATTGGTAGGAATGTTCCATTCAGCTTTCAAAACGGGATATTTTTTCAACGCTTTGATGGTATATTTTTTTGACTCATTCAAAACCAAGGCGTGAAATTGTACGGCTTGGTCGAGACGCGATATAATTCCAATACGTTTTTTGGCGGGAAATATCTTGCCAAAGAGGAACGTGTTATTCGGTAAACCATAACCCGAATGATCATGATACGATGATGTCTTGTACTGACGCAATAGATTCGAACCATTCCACATGTACACCTCGACTCCCTTAGGATTGCGAATGATGAGCGTAGATGGCCTATACACATCCCATGGATAGTTTACGTTCTTAGTTGAAAAAGCGAAAAAATCTGCTCTGTTGTACACTTGATTGTAATTTCCATCATACAGCTGGTAAATAAGTAAGTCACGATTTATTCGCACAAACACGGCCACATTTGGTTCGGTCACTTTTTTCACTTCGATAACATCATGTACGCGAGCCGTGGTCAGCAAGTGCATGGGAAATTGCAACGAATAGTGTTTTGATATTCCACGACGCTTCACCATCTTTATCAATAGATACACAACTTTAATACACAATTGTTTGAAACGATCTGGTAGGGCAGTTTATATTACAAGTCTTCAAAGGTGCTAACACTGTACATGATTTCTGTACTCTTGTTTTTTGTTATATTGTATGTTTAATTAGTACTGATTGGTATTTATGAGGCGTTGTAGGACTGAAAAGTGGTAGATGGACGGGAAAAAACTCAGCCAAAGAATCACTGAACTGCAATCGTGGAGGGTCAAGACTTTTATAGTGCTAAAGAACGGCGTTTTGTTTATTTTATATGGTGCTAGAGAGTTTGTTTACTTGCTATGAGCTTACCAATATTTGTAGTAAGAGAAGAAAGTTGCTCAATATCAAAGAGTACTACAACTTATTACAAGAATAACGTTGGTAGCAGGTTTCTAAATTGTTGACTGTTGATAGCGCCATTAAACATTGGGAGCAAACATTCGATTCGATGAGCTAATAATGTGCAATTGAATCAACAGCTGTTGTAATTGCTCTTTCGTTTAAATAGGTGATTTTCTCAATGTATATAAGATGCAAAGCAGGATATTCTTATTCAGTGAACAACAAATTTTCTATCGAGTCTTTTTGATTGAATTTGCGTTGTTAGCGAGCCAATTAGTAGGACGTGTTGTTGGACAGTAACAGGACGTGAATACAAACCCGTTTTTTTTGGTGAAAGCGGACATTAATAGTGTTTTCAAATATAGGACTGCAAAATAAAGACTCTCTCTGTGCAGCAGTGTGTGAAAAGGAAGGATTAGTGTTAAATAAATTACATCGCGGCCGAACCATCCAACATGGATGCTCCGGCAAAATTGTATAGCTTAAAGCTGCCAGGGAAATCGTTGGCTAAAGTACCTCCCGGCAGTACTGTGGAAGTGAAGCAAGACCCATCCGCCGCGAAAAACGTATGTCTGTGTTGCTTTTAATAAAATCGTAGTAATAGTACACTGTATGTCCTGTATCGGCGATCGCCTCCGCATTCAGGAACCATCGCGTAGAGTACGTTTGAGTCTGACGCGATTTACTTCCGCACAACGGCCGCATGGGGCAGGCGATCGACGTTCATCGCGTAGAGTACGTTTGAGTCTGACGCGATTTACTTCCGCACAACGGCCACATGGGGCAGGCGATCGACGTTTGAAATTGGTTCATTGCGATGTACGTCATGGTGCGCTTGTCGATTGTCAACGTCCAGAAATTGCGTTTAGCGTTGTAAACGATTTGAATGTCCGGATAACCATCGATGGTGAACGGTATAAGTTCTGATTGGGAATGATCGGTTTGTTGTGTTTTGGGTTGTCGCTTCAATATAATTCGTTGATTTTCTTTCAGTAGCGAATATACGTGATCTTGCACGAAGGCGCTATTCTGTCGATCCAGTGTAATATAGTCCAGCGGGAAAGACCAACCATGTCCGAGCTCGTTGTTGTAATCTACATTTTTGTACTGGATAATTCTCCGAATCGGTATACCGAAAGGTGCCGGAATATCGACCAGCGGTAGCATCAGCTCGACAGCCCCAGTGTAAGGATTGATAGGATGTAGTACGGAACTCAAATCAAGCTGATCATGAAACCAACGTGCGTGATATCGGTTAGCAACAATTTCCGGAATTGTTATCGGATCCTTATCCTTCGAGGCTTCTATCGGCTTTTGTGTATCTAAAGACTTGGCTGTTTCATCAATGTCCGAGTGCTTTGTTTCAACTTTGGCCAAACCGTTCGTTGCGTGTAGGAACAGTTCTAAGTTTTTGGATGTTGCTTGTTTTGTTACTAGCTTCAGAGGCGAATAACGTACAGTTTGATTAGCATTTGGTTCGAAGAATACATTTTTGAGTTCGAATCCAGCGGATGTAGAAAGTGCTCGCACAACGCGTAAACCATTAGGTCCACTATAGACTAGCTGGTCGTATCCGTCTCCATCGATGTCTACCGATGTAATCGCTTCCACACTACGACTGTCCCAGCCACGCAGTTTCGAAAAGGTCGTCGAATAGAATATTTTTCGAAACATTGATGCGGTTTCATTGTAACGATATACTTTCAGACCGTCTGTTGAAAAATGGAGCAGATCGTGATACTGTGTTTGATTAAACTTGGCAAACATTATGCGGTCGTATTCGCTGTCCAAAAGAGGAAACTCTTTTACAGCCGTAAGCTGCTTCAGCTCATACTGGTTATCGAAACGGAACAGTTTTAGTTGCGATTTGGTGCGTAGAGCGATCGCCAGCTGTGTATTGTTATCCAAATGGTCCACTAAACTTATCGCATTGGTAGGAATGTTCCATTCAGCTTTCAAAACGGGATATTTTTTCAACGCTTTGATGGTATATTTTTTTGACTCATTCAAAACCAAGGCGTGAAATTGTACGGCTTGGTCGAGACGCGATATAATTCCAATACGTTTTTTGGCGGGAAATATCTTGCCAAAGAGGAACGTGTTATTCGGTAAACCATAACCCGAATGATCATGATACGATGATGTCTTGTACTGACGCAATAGTTTCGAACCATTCCACATGTATACCTCGACTCCCTTAGGATTGCGAATGATGAGCGTAGATGGCCTATACACATCCCATGGATAGTTTACGTTCTTAGTTGAAAAAGCGAAAAAATCTGCTCTGTTGTACACTTGATTGTAATTTCCATCATACAGCTGGTAAATAAGTAAGTCACGATTTATTCGCACAAACACGGCCACATTTGGTTCGGTCACTTTTTTCACTTCGATAACATCATGTGCGTGAGCCGTGGTCAGCAAGTGCATGGGAAATTGCAACGAATAGTGTTTTGATATTCCACGACGTTTCACCATCTTTATCAAAGAGATACACAACTTTAATACACAATTGTTTGAAACGATCTGGTAGGGCAGTTTATATTACAAGTCTTCAAAGGTGCTAACACTGTACATGATTTCTGTACTCTTGTTTTTTGTTATACTGTATGTTTAATTAGTACTGATTGGTATTTATGAGGCGTTGTAGGACTGAAAAGTGGTAGATGGACGGGAAAAAACTCAGCCAAAGAATCACTGAACTGCAATCGTGGAGGGTCAAGACTTTTATAGTGCTAAAGAACGGCGTTTTGTTTACTTTATATGGTGCTAGAGAGTTTGTTTACTTGCTATGAGCTTACCAATATTTGTAGTAAGAGAAGAAAGTTGCTCAATATCAAAGAGTACTACAACTTATTACAAGAATAACGTTGGTAGCAGGTTTCTAAATTGTTGACTGTTGATAGCGCCATTAAACATTGGGAGCAAACATTCGATTCGATGAGCTAATAATGTGCAATTGAATCAACAGCTGTTGTAATTGCTCTTTCGTTTAAATAGGTGATTTTCTCAATGTATATAAGATGCAAAGCAGGATATTCTTATTCAGTGAACAACAATTTTCTATCGAGTCTTTTTGATTGAATTTGCGTTGTTAGCGAGCCAATTAGTAGGACGTGTTGTTGGACAGTAACAGGACGTGAATACAATCCCGTTTTTTTTTTGTTGAAAGCGGACATTAATAGTGTTTTCAAATATAGGACTGCAAAATAAAGACTCTCTCTGTGCAGCAGTGTGTGAAAAGGAAGGATTAGTGTTAAATAAATTACATCGCGGCCGAACCATCCAACATGGATGCTCCGGCAAAATTGTATAGCTTAAAGCTGCCAGGGAAATCGTTGGCTAAAGTACCTCCCGGCAGTACTGTGGAAGTGAAGCAAGACCCATCCGCCGCGAAAACTTTTTTTGTGCGTAACAATCGTGTATTGGTGATCTACGAAGAGGAAAAAGGTATCTGGACCGAGGTGCACAAGGATGAACACTTCTTCTCGGTATTTAACGATGACGTCAATTATGGTTGGACCGTGTATGAAGGCGGTTTGCTGGCGGTACGCAAGAGTAAAGGCTTCGTTATGTACAAATGGGATAAACGGTCACTGAACCAATTGCTGGTGGCTCCAATGTATCACGATGAATACGGTTATGGTTTGCCAAGTAATACGATCGTATTTGGGAAAATTTATCCTTCCGAGCAGTATGTTGGTGTAGTTTCCCGATTGGACTCGGCCGGCTAATTTCGTTCTATCAATCCGAGTAAACCGGGCAAATCTGTTCGCTCATTGAAAAAGCGGCTCAATCTGGATCCGATGTGGAATCAGCCGGCAAGCAGCATATCGTTGGTGGACCGATACGACAACAAAACGCAACTGGCGATAGCTTTACGGACCGCTTCACAGCTGAAGCTGTTTCGTTTTAACAAAAAGTATGAACTGAAGGAGTTAGCAACTGTAAATGATTTTCTTCCGCCCGACAACGAGTATGACAGGATCTTGTTTGCAAAGTTTGACAATGGAAGAATCAACGATTTGTTACTTTTTACGACTGAAGGCTTGACTATGTATCGTCTCAACGAAGAATCCGGTCGCTTCCAGAAGGTTTACTACTCGACGGCATTCTCAAAATTTCGCGGTTGGAACAAGCGTACCATCGATACAATCGCTACAATAGATATCGATGGCGACAGCCGCGATGAGTTGATTGCCTCCGGACCCAAAGGATTGTGCGTATATCGCTCGGTGTTTACGAAGGATGGATTTGATCTTGTTAACATTTTCGATGACAAGCTCGAGAATCGTGTAGTTCGTTATGGATTGCCGAAGCTGATAACGAAGGCGGTGCAAAGCGATGGCCACAAAATTCTTCTGTTTACTGGCGATAGTTTCCTCGAAGTGCGAACCAAAACGTTCACTCCACAAACGTCCGATATTGCGCCTGTTCAACCGGCTGTTACAAAGCTACAACCCAACGCCCCATTGGTAGTGCCGCAGAAAAGATACATCGTCTGGCTGCATGATCAGCTTGATTTGCATAGCATGTTACAACCGTTAAACTCTCATGCGGCAAAGATGGAGCTAAGTATTCCGTTGATCGAGCTGCCCAACGCATTCGGTGTGAGTGTGCGCAAGTTTTTGCAATACAAAAATATTCCGTTTGAAAGTTTTTTCGGACGAGGATGGTCCTTGCCGCTAGATTACATCAGCGTGGAGCGAAAGAACAGTAACTTCCTGCAGGACCATGACTATGCAATACTGAAAAACAACAACCGAATTATCCTGAAACGACAGCCAGCGTGGGACTCGATTTACCATTGGGCTTTCATAATCGAAGGATATAAGCAGGCTAGGATAGAATACTTTCCAGATGAGGAACGCTGGGAATTTACAATGGAAGATCGCACATTCGTATATGGGACGTGGAACAAGTTGAGCAAGATGCGCCAAGAGAAAGTCTGCTCCACTTGGCCTCTGTGTGGAAGTAAATCGGAAAAGGAGAAAATATTGCCTTCTCGTTGGTATTTAGTACACGAAGAAACTAAGTATGGCTCATATGCCAATTACTATTACGACAAATCTGTAACAGGGAAAGGTGATCGTTTGAGGCGCATTGAGTTGGATAGTGGATCAAGCGTGAACTTGCAGTATTCCGACAAGAATCAGTTGCTAAGCTTCACAGTAAATACTACATGTTACGAGCAGAATGTATCGTTCGAGTATACAGGCAATGTATTAATGCACATCAAGCAAGAGGATCGAACATTGTTCAAGTTTGAATACAGGGATGAACGCATGTCAAAGATAGTTTATCCAAATAAGCTCGAGACGAAGTTGGAGTACAGTGACATGCAGATGGACAGAACACGTTTCGAGGAGCTAGTACCGGTCGATTTAAGTCCTACAATGTACTACGGTCCGGATTACACCGTTATTTTGGACAAAGAGTACGAAGACGATCGTTTGGCGATCAGCATACGGAATCTTCTCGGAGGATCGGAAGGACCAAAAGTTATCAAAGAGAAGTTATACTTTGGCCAGCCCGGTATAAAAAGTCACACGATACACGCACTAGAAGATATGCTTGTGGTAGTGCTTCTGTACAGCACCCGGAAGGAAGTGACGATTCTACAGTTTACCAACAACGATTGGGTGGAAAAGGAATACGATGCCGATTTCCCACTGGACGGGACCATAAGTGTGGGAACAAAGTTTGTCGTTGTGTACAATCTGAAGAACGTGCGCATCTTAACGGTTAATCTCGAGGGAAAGCTAACAAGCACGGAAATAAAGAAGTCAGTGCCTCCCAACTTTTTGATACACACGTTTGCGAATGGTTTCGTGATGTATGCTACCAACGACATCACCGTTTGGACCATGGGGCTTAAGAATCAGTGGAAAACGACTTACACTACGCCGCCCACAGACCTCTTTAGCGAAATCGAAAGTGTGCTGAATGTGTTCGAGTTGGAAGCTGAGTTCCGTACTGCTCTGCGTAAAGGCTTCCTGGCGGATGCCGTCACTATGTACCAGAATGCGATTGTCTTACGTGTGCCAGCGCTGGGTGATAAAACTTTGTATCTGAAGGTTTATTTTCTGATCCTAAATTTCAGTGGCTCGCCCAAATTCTTATCCAGCCAGTCGGTACGGATTCCGATAGCGAATTTGTACCAGAATGCGATTGTCTTACGTGTGCCAGCGCTGGGTGATAAAACTTTGTATCTGAAGGTTTATTTTCTGATCCTAAATTTCAGTGGCTCGCCCAAATTCTTATCCAGCCAGTCGGTACGGATTCCGATAGCGAATTTTGACACGTACGAGTACGATATGCCAACCAAAGATGGTGATGTCTTCAAGCTGTATTACGTAAAGCAGAACCAAAAGCTAATCCTGAAATTGAAAAGCATGCGTGGGCCTCTGTATAAGTCACTGATGGATCAGAAACGGAAATCGTACAAACAGATAGACGATAGCAACGAAAATGCCGCGAAGAAAAAGCAGTACAAGAAGGAGGTGGACGAGAAAATAGCGGAGGAGCAGGAGAATATCAGCAGAACCGTCGTTAGTAAGGTGCAGTTTGCAATGGATCTATCACAGTTTGGAGTGCTCCTGAATCAGCATGGTGTTGTGACGGGAAACGTGCAGCTGTCCTTTGACGGACAAGGTTGGCAGCAGCAAGCCATCAGCCCTGAAACGATGCGCATGGAGAAGGTTAATCAGACCCTTGGCGGCGGTTTTAAGCTGGCAAAGTACACTTACGAGGATACGTTTAAAGTGTATGAGATGCCGAACCATGTGGTAGTTTACGACACCCAGACGAACAATCCGCAGGAAATACAGATAGTCGCTCCGCGCTATATTCAGGCACAACCGGCAGGCAAACCTTTGAGCATGTTCTTCTTTCCAACGAAGGAAACCGTTCAGCTGAAGGCGTTCAACGAAACAATGGTCCGGGCTAGCAATAGTATCGCGTTGGTGACGGTGCGCCATGTAAACGAGACGTGTAAGTTTGTCATTTTCCGGCCAGTGGATTCATTCCTGGAGGGCAGAGACCCGGGACCTCGAAGGAACGATATGGGACAAAAACCGGCTGCAAAAGGTAGTAGACTTGGGTGCGTTGAAATTGGTCGATGAAGTGGCATCATACTATGGGTTCGAACCTTACGAGCTAAACCGTTATGGTGTCGATAAAAAGTGGACGTTTGATGAAAACAATGTACAGGTTGAATGGGGAAACCACTTTCTTAAACTCCCGGTAGGATCTACTTTGAAGGCATCTTTCACGCCCATACTGCCAAAGAATTTGTGGATTGTTTCGTTTTGGGTGCGGCTTCAGCAGGTACCTAAAGTGGACGATGTACTTAGTATAGTGAAGTTGGATTTGGTTAATCTAGAAAATAACTCCCGTCAGACATTGCTTGGAGCTAAAGTACAACATATAACTTTAAACTGGTGCTACGTGGAAATGAGTGTTGATACCACGAAATACGCTGACCGTTCGAAACTTAGGTTCGACATTTATGTTGCACCTTCCAGTTCGCACACTAGCATCGAAATTGATCACGTGCGGTTTTCTCCTTTAGATTTGAATTTCCTCGCCAACGTTTACACTCCGGTAAATGCGGAAGTGCGAGCGACACTCCATAACAACGGTAAGCTGAAACAGAGCCTTTATAGTCCGAGCGGAAGGAGAGTGGCGTTAATATCGCAGGATGGTCAGGTGATTGATTTTGCGATGCATTCGAAAACCGCGTATGTTGCTTCGGTTAACGCAAAACAATGTTTGGTGGAGTTGAAGCCCAATGTTGGTGTTTATGAAACATTCGATGCAGACCTATGGAAACCGAGTAGTAATAAGGAGTGGTTGGTCCGTTATGGTGAGTTGCAATACAGCGCCAGTGGTATCGGAAAGCAAGGAGAAATTGTGCGAAAATTCGATCAACCGTACGAATCGTTAGCGCTTCGTTTCCTGTATAATTATTACTCTGACAACACCAAATTAGATTTTAGCTGGAATGGGCAAAAATTCGCTGTAGTATGCTCCAAAGAGCCTTCTTGCAACCGTCCCCCTAAGGCAGGAGAAGTGCTGATATTTATTACCGAACTACGCATTTCGATTTGGGTGGAAGGTCATTTACACAGAGAAGCATTACAAAAACCAGATCCGAAGACGGGAAAACAAAACGAATTTCGCTTACTTCCAACGGGATCGATAGAAATTTCTGAGTTTCTAACGATGTACGACTCACGCGTAAAAGTTACATATTACAATCGGATGGGTCGACCTAAGCAGTTGATCGTGTACGATGATCCAAGTACGGTGCGAATGCGCGAGCTTGTATACGACGAAATAGATCGTCCGATAATGCAAACCAAATGGACCAAAGTGACGTACAAAAATAAGGAATATTTTGCATTCAATGAAAACTTTATCACTCAAGTTCATGGTACAAGTCATGTGATGACTGGTATTGTTTCAAAAGCAAACCCATCCTGCGATGGCTTTCCTTACTCTCGCACGATCTACGCCAATGATCCAACGGAAAACAAACAGTACCAGGGGCTGCCAGGGAAGGATTACAGCGTGTTGGGCAAATATAAGCGACGATATGCAATGCGTGCGGAAATAGAGCTACTGGCAAACATATATCCCGAGGCGGATGGCTTCCGGCAAAAGATTGTGGAACGTCCTGGTGGTGCTATTCGCGCCACGGTAGAAGACAGTCGAGGAAACAAAGTGGCCAAGTACTGGCATGTGGGTAACTTCGAGCATCGTCTTACAACTTACGAATATTCCGCTACTTACGGACATTTGATCCATGTACTACCGCCTCAATATCATGCACTTGCCCAAACAACCTCCAGAACGAAACCATTCCTGAGCGGAGCGTACACCCCGGAAGAAACTCGACTTAGAAACCAGTGGAAAGTATCATATTATTACGGCGACGAAACGCTGATTGGTAAACATGTTCCTGACGGTGGTAACTTTGAATATGTTTACACGGAGTCCGGTATTTTGCGTTTTTCAATACATTATAAATTGCCGGACAGGCAGCAGCTCGATCGAGTTGTGCATTTCACGTATGCTTCGAATGGCAAGGTAATGCGCGAAGCGTTAGTGAATTTGACACGTGAGCAATGTTACCAGTTGGTGGAGACGAACGAAGCTCCCGCGTCGGATAATTCTATAGAAACTTTCTACGGTGAGATCGAAACAAATCCAGATGTACGCTATAGATCACAGCAATCTACCCGTAAGATTGGCAACACACAGATGATAGAGAGTTTAATTTACAACGAGCAGGAAAAGGTGATCAAAAAAGTGTATGTTGTTCCAACGATCAATACCACGTACTCGATTGACTACGAGTATGAGAATGGAAAGCTGCATTCCTTGCAATATCCAATGAATACTACCATGTCCACGTTCACGTTGATTTACGATTATAATGGAAATGGTGAAGTGAAGTCAGTGCGAGAATCAACAAAACAAGAACCGATGTTCGAGTTTACGTACAATGCGGATGGCATGATGGAGACGATGAAAGTAAGAACAGACGCGAGGCACACGTTCCAGCGCAACTTTACCTACAACGAGCCGGGCTTTTTGGTGAAGCTTGAGGACGAATATCTGTCGGAAAGCGTTAGCTATCTCGAAACTGATTCCTATGGACAGGATTCTTACACCCCCATCTATGAAGGTCTCATATCGAGGACATTGTTCACGGCTCACTGGCAAAATTCAACTGGTCCGCTGCGCAACGGTATCTATCCGGAGTACTTCATCACGCTCAATATGGACCGAGAAAAGGCAGCGCTATGCCACGAGACGTTGCGGCGTGCAGGATACCTAGACGAAAGTAACCTGCTCACAAAGACGTTCTACGGTGAGCAGGATGACGATCTACCATTTGTGTGTGGAAAACGAATCGCAATGAGACATCTGTCGGATGTTTTGAACAGCAAAAGCTTCCCCTACCAGTACGGTCACCGTTACGACTATGACGATCATGATCAGTTGATTAAGGCGAAATATTTTCATGGAGTCGATGAGATGACGCTGTCCCCGCTAACACATCGCACCTTTTCGAAAGAAATACAGAAAGTCGACGAAGCGACATCAAAAAAGATTTGGGATGTGTTGCGGACAAAGTCATTCCTCACGATGGATTGCACCAATCCCAATTTATGTCATGGGCGTGAAGGAAGCAAATCGATTTTTTCCGATTTCATTCGGCAACATCCTCACAGCCATCATTTGAAAACGATGCTAGCGAAGGCAATATCGAAACGTAAGGCATTGAATGTAAACGAGTTCGAGCAGAAATGTAAACGGTGGATCAGAGGATCAAATATGCTAATGAAGACGTGCACCGAACTCCAGCAATCATTAAGCAGTCAACACATTCTAGGAAGTAGCGTGGAAAACCCTCTATCATCGTTGCGTAAGGAGTTCAGAAATGCTTTAAAAGCATATGAGAACTATATACCAAATATTGTCGGTGTGCTCACTCACCACTTTGCGACGGCTTTGGGATGCTCCGGTGCGGATGTGCAATCGTACGAAATCGATGCAAACGGTAATCATCGGAAGTTTTACACGGGATTCTCCCGGTATCGGCTGGAGTATCGAGCAGGAACTAATCAGATCACTAAACTGTATCGCCAACATTTTGATCGTGTTCAGCGTACTGAAGAACAATTCAGCATGACACACGACAGTGACGGAGCCGTCATCCAGGCCGAACACAAAGGCATTAAACATATCGAGTACGACAAGCTGCTGCATCGAGTCAGCAAAATAGAGATGATGGACGAACGGAAGCTGATTTATCAGTATGATGTACGCGGAGAGCGAACTTTCAAGCGAGTGCTGGATAAGGATGGAAAGGTTAAGAGTGAAAAATATTACATACGCGATGCGAATGGATTGGTACTGATGGATATGGATATGACGTATCTGGCGAAGGATCAATCGCCCGACGTACGTGTGACGAGTTACATCTACAAGGATCAGCAGCTGATTGGTTTCTTGCGCAACGATAAGCTGTACGCAGTGATCACGGATCACGAAGGATCGGTCCGGTTGGTGGTGAAAGATGGCGAAGTAGTCGCGGCTTACGATTATCTTCCCTACGGACAAATATTCCGACGCTTCGGTACCGATTTCGATGGACAGCTTGCGTATCTGTACACGGGTCAGGAGTGGGAACCGGAATCTGGCCTGTACAACTATCGTGCTCGGCTGTACGATCCCGACATTGGAAGGTTCTATCAAATGGATCCGAAAGAGCAGTACCCAAGTCCGTACGTGTACGCTGGTAATTCACCTGTTTCTTTGGTAGATCCTGACGGCGAATTTGCCTTTACGTTGGCTGTTCTTATCTTGGCATTGGTCGGTGCTTATCTGGGTGCGGCATCTGCCAACAATTGCTGGAATCCTTTGAAGTGGGACTGGAGATCATCATCTACCTGGATTGGATTGTTAACGGGAGCTGTTACAGGCGCATCTATACCCTTCAATATGGCCAGTTCGGTGGCGTTTTTCGTTGGTATGGGATTATCATTAAGCACGTCAATCGCCATCATGGTTGGCACGGGCATCACCTTCGCATACTTCATGATGGCAGCCAGTAGCGGCACATGGGACCCTACAAAATTCGATTACTCCAGCCCAGGGACTTGGAATGCTTTAATGAATGGAGTGGCTACATCGTCTTGGATTCTGATGAATCCTTCCTCGCTAATTAGTTCTTTTACGTCGCTTACCTCTGTTGCAGCGAAAGCACTTTTTTTTGTCGCCAAACTTACAATGAGCCTCGGGTTCACTTATCTATTCGCCGCTCTTGGGCAGGGTGGCGAGTTTGATTTAACAAAATGGGACTTTTCGGATCCACAAGTGTATATGAGCTTCGTAGATGGATTTACTACAGCAACGGTAGGAGTATTGTTCTTGCGGAACTTACCCAATCAAGTAAGCAAGTGGTCCGGAAAAGTTAAACGTACGGTCGACATTTTCGTCGGTAACCTTATTACCTTCCGCGCCCATTTAGCACTGGGGCGTGATTGGTCCAGAGTTATCATGCAGACTAGAAGTTTCCTATACGTAAGTTACCGGAACATGCAAAGCCTACAGAAAGGGTTCCTGACAGTTGGGTTCTACGCACTGATTGTATCATTACGTCTGTCGGTAATACCTCAAAGTACTATCCCTGAGTTTACTGCAGCGGAAGCTACTATAAACGTTCTCTTTAATACTGAGCAGTTTTCAGACTTTATAGTAAAGCCTTTATCTTCGGCTACACCACAGTTAAGACTGCCCAAACCACCCAACATAGCACGATTCTTACGCTTTAGGATTCGATCGGAGGCCATAAGACTTGGCAATGAATCGTCCTATCATTCGCAGTATATGAAAAATTCCGGTACCTCAATATTACGAGGCGTATTTGACATTTTTATCAAACAGTCATTGGAATGGTTGTACAGGACAAAGAAAGCTGAAACAAACAGTGGCAATGGTATGAATAATTCTGTAGCTATTTACACACCAAAGCAGATATTTCGTTCAGGCTACTTCCTTAGAAATTGCTATAAGATTCGAAATGAGCAGCATCCCGAAGGTATGATATCTTGCTACGGTCATCGCAGCATTGTCAGCATTGTTCCAAAGATTAGTATTGCACCAAAAATTTCCGAGGTGGATCATTACAACTACTGTATGCCATTAACCTACGATGGTCTTCCTTCGGTTTCGTGTGAAGGCGAATGGTCATCATTGATCTACACAGCAAAGGATCCTGTGAAGGTGTTTGATTTTGTCGATGGATGGATACTTCTAACACAGGTCGCTCCGTCAGCGTACAGAGAAATTAAGCGGGGAATTAAATTCCTTTTCTCACGTCCTAAACGTAGCACACAGTCTGCAAACAAGGAAAGGATAGACAATGTAAGGAACATGTTTCATCAAAAGTTAAATGATTTAAAGGCTCAGATTAATTACCACAAACAGCTGGATTGGGCTCGTTGGACGATCGAAGATCTAGCCGATGATGTAGAGTCCTATCTAACAGAGGAACAAGGGTCGTTAAGCATGTTGGAGGATAGGATAAATGCTCTCGAGACAGAAATGAAGGAGGATATCATAACACAACGGCTTCAAAGCTCTTTCGGGCATCATGCAGTAAACACAATTTCGTTTCAGCAGTATGAAAATTTGGACGATAAAATGGATAGCTTACCATTTTACCGAAGTCATGATCAAAAAGCCCATAGCACACTATTGCAATCGGAGAGGTCGAGCGAGATAAGGTGTATGTATTAAATGAAGAACATAAAGTTAAACTCATAAGAATTATTGTAAAATTTAAATTTAAGTTCAATAAAGTTTCAATAAAAATATTATTGAATAAATGTGTAAAACATGAGATAAATACTATCGAAGCGGCCCGGTGGTAGATGCGATAGCGGCGCCGGTCTTCACACGGCAGGACCGGGGTTCAAGTCTCATCTGGACCGTTCCCCCATAGTGAGGACTGACTATCCAACTATGCGGTAATAATAAGTCTAGTAAGCCAGAAATGGCAGGCATGACCTAAGAGGTCGTTAGGCCAAGAAAGAAGAAAGAAATACTATCGAAAGTGAGAAAAAAAGTATAGGCGAAAAAAAAAACAAATTTTCTAAAACCATTTACTCAATTCAACTACGTGAAAGTGTGTATAGTAAAACCAGTACTGTTGCATTATACATATATTTTTTTATTTATCATATTAAGCATACACTATTGCTAGTATGACTAATTATAGCATTATAGAATCTTTACAGATATGGCCAAATTGCTTTATAGTTTATTGAAATGCTAGTTAGCATGTAACATACAAAAACTAATTAAATGATTGTTTTGTCTAAAGTCGTTCTACCTGCGCAAGCAAAGCTAGCTAATGGAATTGATAAACCTTCGGAAGACTTAAATGTGAGCTTATTGCAATTCGAATTATTCGAATGACAAGAGTTGCCACCGACCGTGTTATAGATTATAATTTGTTTGCTTTCGTTTAGTTCATCACTAAGAGCATGCATGCGATCGATAAGCTGTAAGTAGATAGCATTTGTTGGTTGTAAGGAAGATAGAAACACGTTGGCATCATCTTCAATATCTTGAAACACGTTTTCTAACCAGCTACAGTAATGTGAGTTGTCAACATATTTCTGATATTCTGTCACTAATTGTTGCAATTCGCTCAATATTTTACCTATGATTGTCTGCTCTTTTTTGGAAACATATTGCTGCCATTGGCATTGCTCCTTTTTGTTGTTGCCAGATAATAAATTAGTGAAAAAAGATGTCATTTGCTTCACAATAGCAGGTGCTACGTGAAGCAATGTAAGAGTTCCGTTTAAATGATCGAGATAGTTTACGGGTCGGTTATATGGAGAAAAGACGTACGAACTTTGAGTGCCTGAACAAGTGGCTGAAGGAATCCCATCATATTCTATTGGATAGCATAAAGAGTAGTGATCCTCGGTCATTGTAATAACATTGCTAACATTGTGAGGAAACACGTAAGAAAGTCCGTACTGTTCATAGCATCTGGTAGCGCTCAGCTTATCATCCGAAAAAGTATGAAAACAGTTGGATACTTGGTAACTTTTTCGCGGCGCTTTTTTACGAATTGAGAATGGAACGATTTGATTTTGGGGATCATCTTGCTTGCCTTCACTACCGTCTGCCCTGTCAAAAACTGTTTTAATTATTTTGTTTATCCAGTTGGTAATTCTACTTGAACTAGATACTATAAATAGCACATCTTGTGGGCAATCGTTTGTGTATTTTAGCTGTTTCAATCTACACTCCTTCTTTGTGCTTTCTATAAGGGGCAAGGAAAGTGTTGTATTACTATACGCAATGTCTCGCTTTTCCCTTTTCTTCTGCAATTTTGAAAATAAGTGGGCTCCCACCCGGACTCCCTGCTTCTTTCCCTGCCGTAATCGCGTCTTGTACAGTTTCACCCGTGATAACATTCGTGTATATTTGCTTCCATGCTTTAGCTTCTTCCTTCAGGAGTGAACCCACTGCTTTGAAATCGTTCACTTTGATAGCGTTTCCGATCTCCTTCAATTTTTGTAAACGACCAGTGACTTGTTGCGTGACTGAGTTAAGCTTTGGTGATATGGATAGACCGAAGCTAGCACCTTCCATTACACCCCACACCGTTGCAGGTTTGCTCCAGTCCCTGTCCCAGAATCTAAGATTTCCATCATTAGCCAAGCTGCCGGAGTAAAGGAGAAACCCACCGGTCGTTCCACTAGTAACGATAACGAACGCCGTGCGTGATAATCCAGTGTATCCAAGGAAAGCTTTTTGGATGCCACCAACCGCATTGAACAGCGTGGCCCCAGTAAGTGCACCGATGAAAAGAGCATTCCATGTGCCCGGTTGTGTCCAATCCCATTTGCTCGGATCCCAACTTCCGCTAGCGGATGCTAAACTAGCATAAGCAAAGCCTATTGAGGTCGTCGTTATTACACCGATGGCCGCTGCGGTACCGATGTAACCGGAAAGAAATGTAACTGAACCGGCGATACCAAACGGTGCCATACCACCAATCAAACCACCTACCAGCCCACCAATCAGTGCCTTTTTCAGTGTCCATTTAGTGGGGTTCCAAGAGTTGTTAGCGGCCGATGCACCAATGTACGCTCCTGTTACAGCTAGTATGGCTACTACCAGAAAAGCAAACTGACCATCGGGATCGACTAGTGATACGGGAGAGTTTCCGGCGTACAGATATGGGCTAGCGTACTGTTCTTTTGGGTCCATCTGTAGGAAACGTCCAAGCTCGGGATCATACAAACGAGCGTGAAAATCGTATAAATTCGTTTCTTCGTCCCATTCTTTGCCTGTAAAGCGGTAGTCGAGATGATTGTCAGGATCTTCGCCATAGGATCGCAGCAGCTCACCGTATGGCAGATAGTCGTATGCGGCTACTATCTTGCCATTTTTAATAATTAATCGCACCGATCCTTCGTGATCGAGCGCAACGCTGTAGAACTGATCATTGCGTATGAAACCTATCAGTCGATCTTCAGCGTAAATAAACACCGTTGCTCGTGCGTTGGACAGTGTATCGTTTCCGGTTTCGTTTTTTCTATAGTTAGCTTCATATTCGATCAATGGTTTGCCTTGTAGATCACGGATGTAGTACTTTTTGCTGATTAGCCGGCCCGTATGATCATAGACATGCTTGTACAAACGATGCCCGCGAACGTTGTAGTCGAATTTTAATTTTCTGCCATCGGTTAACGTTATTACGGTTGCTCGATTGAATAGTGGATCGTAGACGATGTTTTCGATGCCTTTGTGTGTGGCACGAGTAACGCTGCCTTCTTCGTTGTGGTTGACTTGAAAGCGCATTCCCGTTCGCGTCCCCAGATTGGTACGATAGACGAATGCTATTTTATTCGTATGTCTGACATATTCTAATCGATATCGCCGAAAACCGGTATAAAAAAGACGATGATTCCCATTTGCGTCGATGGCAAACGACTGTACGTCGGCCGAGCTGTAGCCAAGTGCGGTAGAAAATTTATGGTATAGTACACCGACAATTGCTGGTAGCTGTGTGGTATAGTCACTTAACAAACCGCGCAACTCTTCATTAACTGCAGTCATACCAAAATTTGACTTTTCTCCGATGAATCCTGCTTCAGAAAGCATCTTCCAGGTTGCGGTGCATGTGTTGTTGATCACTTCCGGAATATCGTCCTGATACCACAAGGCACACAGCTGATCAAATACGCTCTTAGAAAGGTTTTTACGCTGTGTGATAACCCGCACTAACAAACTGCTTAGCGAAAATGCGTTCGGGTGGCTAGCAATTGTTGGATGGAATAGAGACTTCCCGGGCATACCATGACAATCCATCGCACTGCTAGTACTACAGTCAGTGTGTAAGAAACCTGCATCCCTAAGCTTTTGCCATATGTCTTTCGAACTCTCCACAGATATGCCTTGAATATCAGCAAACGTTTCTCTTCGCAGCGGTGTAAACTGTTCCTCGGAACTATTTTGAAAATATTTGGCACGGATCAACTGTCGATGGTTCCCGTAATCATATCGATGGCCGTACGTTTGTGGAAATCCACGACCATTTAAAACGGCAGCAATATGATGACCGTACGTTCCTAGCCGGCACACAATATGTAGACGGAGCTCAAGTAACGGGTAGAAACTTTTCAACGGCCTTCCAGCTGAATCCACATATCCTGCAGTTACCAGAGCGTCGTAGCAAAGCTTTGATCTTCGTCCTGTTCCTAAATGTGAAGGTTTTAGCTTAAGGTGTTTTGTATCGGTATGCGCATGCCAGGTTGCATTGAAATGTGTTGCCTGCACGGTACCATCACCGATCGGACGTCCACCATAACCGTTGCCAATGTAGTCGATCGTTTCGGATAGGTATGGGTCTTCTATCTTTGTTAAGTACCCAGGCTGATTGTAATGAAAAGTACGTAGATATGCATGTGGAGAGTTCGGTTGAATGTAAGAGCGCTTCGGCAGTCCCATACTGTTGTTCTCAATGGTAACGTACTTTTCCTCGGTAGCAGCGTTCGCGATACCGATCACTTTGCCACGGTGGTCATAGTCGTATCGTAGACGGAACCTTTTGCCCCTTACCGCCGCCGGATATTGTATCTCGTGGATAAGGTTTTTTCTGTACTTGTAGTTTATGATCAGTGAAACATTTCCACTCGTATAGAGTGCGCTAGTGGTTAGCTGTCCGCGATGATTGAAAAACAACAGTTCAGAGAGAATATGGTCGTTGGTAATCATTTTTATATTTTCCACCCTGTGCCGATGCAAAGGAGCTACATTCTTGTCCCCGTGATTCAGAAGGATGAAATTTGATGAAACAGGCAATGTTGAGTCGTTTGGTAAATATTGCGTAAGATCATGCGTATCTAATGTCACAATTCCTCTTTCGTTCAACTCACCCACGGAGCTGTAGCTGTAGTACATGACGTTACTGCTGTTCTGTTGTACTACGAAGCGCAATAATCCTTCCGGTGTGTACAGGTATCGGGTGCTTTCCGCATCAGGCGTTTTTTTAACGGCAATCAACCCATGCTGTCGATCGTATTCGTACCACGTACCCCACAAACGTTGTAATTCCTTGTGTTCAGTCGAGAATGCTCCTCCAAAAAATGAACTTGTCCGAGAAAAAGTGTTTGCCTGCTCATGGTACGTTGGAGGTAGTTGCAAAACTAATCGACCGTCGGCATCATACTGGTACGTGGTTAGATGATGATCCCCATAATGTGTTCGCACATAATCAGCAACCTTGAGCTTGCGACGATCGTACACTGTCACGTAGATTGATTGATCGGGATAGTGTTCGTCCGTGTAGTGAAACCCGTCGATAGATGGGAACAGATTTTCCAGAAAATCAATACGTTCTTTGCTATCGAAACGTTTTGCAAAGGAACTATCAATAGCGAACAATTTTCCAGGGACAGATTGTTCAGCTTTGTCTTCTAATGGATTGGCTGCGTAAACTGTACGGCTATACGGAAAACCTTCGCAATCCTTGTTCAATCGTGTTACTTCACCCTGCAGTTGTCCAGTTGTCCAAAACCGTTCCTCTTGCTCGATGAAATTACGTCGATAGCTAAACAACGATGACGAATTCGCTTGGTTGATTTCGGTCCACTTTGTTTTGATGGCAGGACGATTTAGCTCATCGTACACGATTTCTTGCATCGCAATAGTGTTTGCTTCTTTTAGTTCCAGTATTTGCTTTGGCATACCAAAATCGGACAAATAGATGACCTTTACGCTCACGTCATACAGCAACATTGCATCCCAAATATGTATATTTTTGCTTTGAATTTTGTATTGATCAAAACGCGTTTCTTTGGTAAAGTTCTCCATCTTAAGCTGCCCATCGACCCAAACGGTGTAGTGTTTGTTGCTACAGAAGATCGCCATATCACCTTCGTAAGGGAGGACGGTTTTGGAGGAATGTGTGCTCAATGTTGCTTGCTCGTTCGATATCTCGATTGTAAATAACATAGCAGCCAGTTCCACTTGTATAGTGCCTGCTTGTGCTGTTCCACCATATCGGAAACGTAGAACAGCTGTTTTGGGAACATACCGGAATGGACCGTAGTAAGTGTTTTGCGCTGCTGGTTCCAAAACTTCTCCTAATGCAGGATGCATTTCAATGCGCGAATTGTTTATCCTCGATGAAATAGATAAATGATCGATTGAACCTTCTTCATTGATTCGTCCCATGTCATTCCCTAGGACGTCGTAAAGCCGATGTGATAACAGTCCTGAGGCGTGCAGCGTCGATCGTTCCATTGCCAACTTTGTGTCATAAATGTGAACATTTAGTTCTAATTGTGCAGGAAACACTCTCACATGATCTATATCGAGGAAGGAATCATTGCCAGATGAAATTTTAACGGTAAACCGATCGATATTCTCATCGACTATCACTTCAACGTACGTCCAACCGTTAGTAGAAAACTCAACCTTCCCGTTTATTATTTTTCCGTCGTATTGAACAGAAAGTGCGTTACCGATGTCTTGCTGACCCGCAGATCCTCTTAACCAGCAAGAGATAATCAACGAATCGAATTGTATCTTTGGATTAAACGTCGCACTTAGTGACTTCAAACGATTAAGGTGCAAAAAATGATTTCCCCGTTCATTGCGTACAACACCTTCAGTCCAATTCCAACGCCTTCCATTGCCAAACACGTTCTGCTTATATGGCTCAAAGCCGTAATAAAACACCACTTCCTCTGATGTCCGGAATGGGCGAAAATCTGCCACAATCGTTTTCCCATCGCGTGCCATCAAAACGCCGTCTTTATCGAAAGATTTCTTTTTATCCGTGGTCGCAGGATCGACAAATTTGACAAACTCCCCAGCCGCATTGTAAACCGATTTCGTACTCAGCGTGTTGTTGGCAAAATTGTAATGCACCTTGAACCATCCGTAACGTCCGTCCACGTTAGCGGGAGTAATTTTAACATCTCCCATTACAAATCCTGTCTCATAAGGTTTTGCACTTTTTGCGCTGAACTCGTAATAGTTGGTTAGTTTTCTCTTCCTATTGTCAACAAACTCGTGACGCCAGACCACATTCTTCCGCGTGATACCAAACGAATCCATCGATCGTATAAACACGCTCTTCCCATCACTGGTGGTGCTGATAACGGCCAGTGGATTGCTGTTTGAGTCGAACAGCTCGCCTGCAGGAAGACTTGTTAGCTCGTTTCGGTGGAAATTAAACAATTGTACAGCAGAATTATTCAACTGCACTGCCAGAAATGCCGGATATCTAACGTGCAATGCAGTAGCATTATTCGTATCCGTATTGAACACGGTAGCATTATTTGGACCGATCAAATCAAATGTTGCATTACGATCCGTTTTCACCAATCGATAAGATGGTCCCATGTTAATGGTGATGCTGTCGAGTGTAAGTTCCTCCTGCGGAATTCTTTGCGTCGTCCAGTCAATACCATCGAACAGCACCTTGTGGCTCGCAGCAATTATGTGCGCATCGTTCACTATCACACCAAACTTGGCGGGATCGATTGCGAATGGTATTTGTGAGGTGATGTTACGATACAGCTCCTCCAGTTCGACGTTAAGTTTTTCGTGAGATTCTTTCCTATACCGTTGCTTTTCTGCTTCCGGTGCATTGGGTTGCTCACGAATGTCCTGTTCAATTTTTTCCTTAATTTTTTCAACTTCGTCCATTATTTTGCCACGGTGGCTGATAACCTTCAGGTGGAATTTACCATTTTCGAAGCGATAACCAAACGCAAACACATTTCCATCTGCTTCTGGTAGATTAAAGGTGTACGTAGTAAGATCTTCAATGAGAACATCCACAACCGTCTGGCGGCTAACTTCGTGCTTCCCGTTCAGATGAAAAAGATGCAGCCTGGCGTATAGTTTGAATCCTTCGAGATGTAATGAACGGAACACGACTACGTTGTGAAACATTCTCAGAGCGTCGAGTTTGATACCTTCCTTGAAGTTGCGGATAATTTCATCCGGATGTTCAAATCGATCAAACACAGATGTGCTGTTTTCCAGCATTCCGGGAGGCAATGGTAGTACGTTCGGTGCCCACTGACTGTCGTCTCGTCGCACAAACATCCTAAGCTGCTGATCGTTGTACACAAGAAAGCCGTGCGAAAAGAAGTGTGTTATTGACGATTTTTCAACATCGAACGGTTTCAATGCTCTCCATTTGCCATTCTGCCGTTCAACAACTGTAACGCGATGCTGCTGTATAGCCAGCAGAAAATCGTGCCCGGTGTGAATCGATGTGTCCTTCGGCAGCTTTATGTATGTAGGAGCTGATTGCCAAATGTCCGCTTGTGCATGAAACAGACATAACTCGGACTGAGTTTCTTCGTGGTGTAGCAGTATGGCGAAAAAAGACTCGCCAGTAAACATCTCGTAATCGATCACGGGAAGTTTTCCCAGCAGAGGAAAAGATAAATCAGCTACCGGTACTGTGTCCGTACCGAGAACATCCGTTATGCGCAACCGTACCTGTGCTTGCTCAGTGATATCACCGATCAAAAGATACCCCGGCCCATGAGCCGTACGAGGATGGGAGTGTGTAAGGAAGTGGTTCATCAGCACATTACGGTCAATTTCAATCAAAGTATAGTCGAATTTAGCTACCAATCCATTGGGATACACAATTTCGCTCATCGCACCATCCGGTCCATCGTAGCTGAACTCTAACACGGTGTTGTTCTGCTGCAAAATGCGTTTCAAGCGTACCTTATCATCCTGCTCGATATAATGCAAATTTGCTGATTGAATGTAGCGGGAGCTACGAATAGTAAAGCCGGTTAACAGCATGCGGTTGAAATGGTTTGTGTAGAACAGTTTCAATGATGCTTCGTTGCTGGTGTTAATCGAATCCAACTGATAATCGTGCGTAAAATAATCCTTTATGTAAGAATATTCTAACCACTGATTGGCGCGATCGAAATGTCTGATCAGGTACCACACCGAAGGAAGCTGTGCCTTCACATCTTTACGTTTGATTGGAAAAGGCCAATCCTCAGATCCAGCTTCCATTTGCACCACGCTTTTGCTTCCATATGTTCCGTAGATAAAGCTTTCTCCGTTGACATCTTCAACTGTCCACTGGTTCAGGGCACGGTTAAATGAGATAGTCATCTGATCGTTCGATTCAATCGTGAAAGTGATAATTTGGTCATTTGCAGCATTATTGTAAGTTTTGGTTTTGTTAAGAAAAGTCGTCGACCCATCCTTGATCAAATAGTAACGATGCTCCTCAGGGAAGATGCTGTTTCTTCGATCAATGTACACACAATCCATTTGAAGCGACCAACCAACGCCCATTGATCCCGAAATGTTGGCAGATTCTTGATATGTGATGTACTGAACGGTGGATAGTTTGAACAATTTTCCAACCACAAACAAAGGGATTCCGAATGCCAAGTTACCGTCCATGGGATTTATCGGCTCAAATAGTAACGATGTGTCAATTTGTTCACCCAGCGATGCATGTACCAGCGGTCCTGTTTGTGTATTGAGTGCAAAAATGGATTGAAAGTCGTTGTTTGTTAGCGCAGGTCGGCCACTCATACTATTTTCGTTTGCTGCGTTTTCACATGTTGTGTTTTCCGATGGGGCAAGACGGAAAGAAATTATTTGACTTCCACTGATAGCGATTGCGCTGGCCTTATCTCCCTCAACAAATGTTTGGATCATTGTAGAATAACGTACCTCTTCGTTGTACTCTGAACCAGAGGAAAGACATTCGAATCCTGCTACCGACGGTTTAAAGCCAACGATACCATGCGGTCCAGTAAGCCAAAGTTCATCTCTCCCATCGCGATCCACATCGATCAAGTTAGCACTGTTCCAGTGTTTCTTTCCCCAGCCAAACGTGGCCAACTGATAATTTTGCGACAATGGACGATACTTTGTATTCTCTCGCGCGTACAGAAACATTCCACTGGAGTTGAGGTGTATCATATCGTTGAAACCGATGTTATCGAAAATATTTCCAAACAAGATGCGATCATCAGCAGCAGATGTAAAAGGCACATTTTCGGCACGTCCAACCATTTGTGGGTTGTAGTTTTGGTCTAGCTTATAAACTGTTGTCACACTTAACGATCGCTCAACAATGGAGAACTGCTGCGTACTACCGACATTGCTTGCCAAACCAAGCCAGGTTGTATTGAGCTTCCACGTATCCGGTAGATTCGGAGGATCGTACAGCTTCCATAATGGTTGGGTCCCTCCTTTAAGCACAACACTATCTACCATCTGCTCAAATTTCACAACTCCACGTTTATTTCGCGTTAGCACTCCGATCGCAGTTGTGTCAGCATAAATGTGACCCATAATGAACACTGTACCGGAATCATTCCACCCGTACATATCCCGATACCTTCCATCAGAACAGTAATGGCGCAAAGCAAGATCGTTTCCTTCCATGCGATAAAACTGCAACCCTTGACGGTTTCTTACCAACAGCCAACCAGTGTTATCAGCGAAAAAAGAGGTACGGAACTCACGATGCCTTCCATCGAAAAATCCATCTCGGGACCACAACTCTTTCCATGCACCACCGGACATTGTTCCAAACGGTTCCTGCCGGAAGCAATGTAACGATCGCTGGTGCTTTACCAGCAGGACCTGCTGGTTGGCTATTTTAGCACGAAACAAATCTACTTCATCACTAAACGATCCATTAAGCAGTTGTTGATACTGTTGGGGATTTACGTTGCTCCCCATGGCTTTTGGCACTCGTTAAAAATGGACTGTCTTTCACAGATGCTTGATTGTAACTAATCTTGGGTTGATGATGGCGCTCCAACCAGACCGGTCGGTGATTTCATGTTATCAATTTTTTGGGGACTCCCGGGATACGATTAACAGGCGTAAAACGAACACTCTTACGAGATGATCTCTTCTCTGTTTGTTTATTTGTTTGTTTGTGATTGCTAGAGCCTATTTATTCGCCATAAAGTGCTCCTGTCTGTGTATAATTTAATACATGAATCACAACATACTCATGCAGGTTACGACAGGTTAAGTTTATTTGTATATTTAATCATCAAATGATTGTAGTCCAATGTTGTGTTGTATGGTATGGTATAATCTATATGATGAAATATCATTTGATGTTTTGTTTCCAAATTCAATTGTAAGTAACTAACGAATGGTATGTAACATGTCCATATTGACTCTGTACATATGAAATGATAGTATGGGAAGCAGATTTACAATAAAAAAGATACTTGTAGAATTAGAAGTTAGATTTCGAGAACAAAAAAAAACTTACAGGTATAATTTTTAATATATCCATCCTTACAGATTTTATGAAAGTTCTTCGAAACAACAACTATCGGAATAATTTTTATTACTTAGGAATGGAATGATCATGCATTTCAATCGATAGTGGTCCATTTAATTTATGTACTCAGGCTTCCTTATTATACACAGTAGAACCAAAACCATTTATCAAAATTATTACATAGAATCATTATTGTATGTGTACTGTGAACAGCAGGCACGACAGCTTAAACATACAACAATATGAAACTTGAAGAAAGGAAGTTTAAATGTTGCACATTTTCAAATCCTATAAGAGTAGCAAAATTAATTCGAAGAACGATATCAATAATCATACTTCAACTGCGATTGTCCTCCAAAAAATGTTTTATTGCATGGATTTTTTTAACACTAGAACTCCCGATTCAGTCAGTTTGGTTAGTTGATATATGCTGGCAGTCCCACAAAAAAAAAATACATTTAATCAGATTTCTAAAAATTGTTCATGTAGTAACCATCAGTCATATCTTCTGGTCCCGCTAGAGTTGCATGATTTTATATGTTGAAAGTTCTCGTGTAAAAAAATTAATGTAATTTTAGTTTGACTAAGTTACCAAAGCAACTGGGACAGTTCGGTGGCCTAGACGCCAGCGATAACAGTTACAGTCACATCACGAGCAAATTTGATCCTCGATCCGGATCCCGGATTCCAGATCCGCATTCCCGATCTGGATCCAGATTGTTTCGATCAGAGATCGGGATCTGGGATCCGATCCGGATCCCGTTTTCCATCACTAAACCCCAGTACGCCACTGAGATATCAAGAATTAAACAAAGATTTTGACCCAGCATAATTTGAAAAACAATGGAGAAGCCACTGGGCTGTGGCAGATCAAGCTTAATTGCGGAATAATTGCATCCTAAAATAAAAATACTAAAGAGCTAGGCTAGATGAGCACATTAGTAGATGTGTGCTGCAGACGAAATACAGCAGAAACAATATAGGAAATTGTAGCCTTAACATTTGACTTAGTTAAGCACCATGAAAGCTATGTGTCCCTTGGGCACTGAAATTCGTTTGTATGAAGAATGTTTTTCACTAACACCATGACACTGTAAATGAGGGGAAGTAAAAGAGATCTCGAAACTTTCCTTCTTTTTCTCTCTCGCGAAGCATCTACGAACAATCCGCACTATGAATTTTTGAGACTATAGACGGTCAAAAAAGATTGTAACAATTTGTGCATTTCTACTCCGTTGGAACTTCATGTTAAGCATTGATATTACAAGTTTTTTCTTTTATAGGAATTAATTTTAATTCTGTCATCTAAATCAGTTTATTTGTGTGTTAATTTTTTATTATTATAAACTAAATTGCCAAATTTCAATAATAAAATAGCCATTTTTTTAATCCCAAGCGCTAGGAGTTTTTGTAAAGCAAATGTCATGCACACGCGTTAGGCCCGGGCTCGATTCTGTTGGAGTAAAGCATGCAGACTATCACAGTGCACAAGCTATTTCTTTTGCACTAACCCAGATGGGTGGGATGGTTACACTCGTCTATAGCCGAATGGCAGGAAAAAGTGGCCTCGGAGCACGGGAACGTACGCACCTTGGACCATTCAGTTTTCGTTGTTCACTGTGGATGCTGCGCTTGGACGTTCGAGCTGTTCGATCGAGACTACTTGCACCGAAGGGAGCCATAGTTGTTTCTTCCTCCACTTTCGGACTACTGTGAGCACTGTGTCCTAAGCTTGAACGATTTTCATTGGAGTTTTTCGAAACGTGCAGTTTCTGGAAGTGTTTTCCTTCGGTTCCGTTCCAAACCTTTGAAGGTGGAGAAAAGAAAAGGATATCTGTCTACACATCGCCTGCATTACTTACTGTCAACTCCCAACAATATGCGTGTATGTGTGTAAAGGTGCTCCCCGGATTCTTCGGTAATTTAGTCCCCGTTCGCATACGGGCCGAATCGAGCCATCGAGCGTTCAGGCAAAGTTGCTAAATTTTTCAGAGCAAGTGAAAATCACTCGTTGTGTCCAATGCACACACAATACGGTTGGTAAGCTTTCATCTGTTTGCAAATCGATAATTCAACGAGCACGATCAATCATTATTCACTGAACTCGAAACTCCGGTTAAAATACTAACCAGGTTCCACAGTCCACAGTGCTCTAAAACTGCTGTTGAGCCAAATTAATACAAATGGTGTGAAAACTAGCGTGACCAGCGTCTGCATAGCATTTGGCTGACATTATTGGACACACGGTCAAAGTATTGTGGTCAACTTGCAAAAAGCAATTGCGAAAATTGTTGCCCCAAAAGACAAAAAGTGAAGTCTGATTTTTCTTTCACTGACCCTGATACTGCACATCAGAGGCAACGGGACGTCGAGAGAAAAAGAAAGATTTCGAAGCAAGGTAATCATCGTACGGTAGACAGAGAGCAAACATAAAGACACAAAGCCAATACTAGAGTGACCGCGAAAGAGAGAGAGAGAGAGAGTCGAGCAAAAGGGGAGCTTATAAGCGCCACGGTAGAGTGAGTGAAAAGGAAAACTGAAGCGAGAACAAGCATAGTACAGCAACACATACTGGGTTTGTGCGAAAGTGTGCGTGAGATTTGTGTGTGAAAAAGTGAGTGAAGGAAATTCAAACCAGCAAGAGCGAGCTCGACCATACGAACGCAACGTTATCGGAAGCAGAAGGGAGAGACGACGGTCGAGGCAACCAAATAAAAGTTTTCCATCGGGGGTCCAAGCAAGCAGTGCGTGGTTTTCTTATTTCGTCGTTATTGCATTGCTGACCGCCGTCAGAAGAAGGGGTGCTGTAGTATCACACTCTCAAGGCTACTTCTGTCCGTGGGGTCGCAGTGATTATTTGTGAGGAAATTCGATTTCTGTAAATCGTGCGTGCGTAACCGAGCTCAGGCTTTGTGTTTGTGCAGTGTGTGATTATCGCCGAGTCGTGTGTATTTTTAAGCTAATCTTTTCGTACACGATCAATATTGCAACTGTAGTGCAATCTCTGTTAAGTTTGTGAGACGTACGTTTGTTTTTTTCGATACCGTTTTTTACTGTGCGTGTGAAAATAAAAGTTAAACAATCCGTCACCACTGTGCTGTCTTGAGTGGTCCTCCTGGTGCTACAATTTGCCCAACGTGCCGTGCCAGTACATGCAAAGAAAAATCGTACATCGGACTAAACGCAGGACCGTCTGCCGTGTGTTGCTATAGGACGAAGGTGTGGAAATTTGTACACCGTCACACAAAAAGTGATTGCGATAGGGAAAAATCCCCCCATACGTGAGACAATATGCTCATTAAACTGGTGAAAGAAGACTTTCCGTGTCTGAAAAACGGGTTTATATAACATTATCTTCGTGCTATCGAGTTTCTTCGAATCTACTTCAACAAGGTAAGTTTTTTCGGAGAGTTTTGAAGGCAATCAAAGATCAAGAACGAAATTATGTACAAACTTTATGCAGTACTTTTGCTTTAGTGGAAAGTTTACTATGGACGTTTTCTATTTCTTGCTGGTGAAATGCTAAAATTCCTATTAAAATGCACATTGTACTTACTTTATTTGTGAACTTTTTGCTGTGATCAATTAAAAATATCATGCACACCACGGTAGGATTTGCGTGTGGATTGAACGCATACTAATGCAATCAGAATCGATTGCGCTACATGTTTTGGTGTTAGTGAGATGTTTGCGTTCTGGATGTGTAGCAACGGTGCAAAGCGAGAGAGAGAGAGCGAGAGGATAAAGAGCGAACGTGTTGCGAAGCAATACGAACGAACACGAACGCATTGAAAAGCATACTGTCAACAAAATCAGCTGTCAGCCGTCGACAGTAGGAAGCAACAACAAAAAAAAACACAGTTCTGTCAAATTGGTATTCGGGACCTTCGTTTGGCTGGCAGCGCAGTAGAAAAAAAATATATTTTTTTTATAAATTATGAATGAATAGTTAAACATACTGCTAACAATAATTTAAGAAAGTATGATAATGCTGTATATCATACTCGTTGCGTTATAATATGTATGGTTTTCATGCCAGACGTTGGATGCCACCATTCAGCGGAACGAACACAAAATGGAGTGGATGACGTACTTGGGGAGATTTTGCAAAGCCTTATTGCGTCATGATGAAGGGCACTTTTAGAAAGTCGTGCCCCGGAACAAGCAGGGCATGTAATGCAAACTTATTTACTGCGGTTTATGTCTAGCAACCGTTTTTATATATATTTTTTATAATATAGTTGCAACAAATTTGGCGTTATAGATTTTTTTATGATAATATAAATACAATTTCTTTCGAACAACTTTGTAAAATTATTACGACTATGGAGTGTGTTCCGTTCTATACAGTTTGATAATTTATATTCTCCCTATTTGTTCGATTCCAAGCACTTGATGCCCCATTCATTCGGCCTCATCCTTTCATTGATTTTGACGCTTCAATGATTTGCTTGCGTAGAGTATTGGACGCTTGGACGATGAAAACCCGAACAGAACCCGTCTGGGTTCAACGAACTTCCGGGGCAAGTGTGTATGTTCTACCCCTAACTTATATCAATCAAAATGGTGCATGAATTTTACATATTGTTTTGCCAAAATCTTATGCAGGAAAATGTAAGTTTATTGTAATTTTAGTCAGATTTGTCAAGTACAAAATGAAAGTATGTTGTCAGGTTCGTATGTAATGGAATCATCCTGTAATATTATACATGTAACCAACACGGGTAATGGGAACAATGAGGACGATGAAGTGTGGACCGCGACACCGTATTTAGCACGGGGCAAACCAATTTCCACAGACAACAAAGAACTGCCGCACCTTCATCGCTTGTTTGGTGGTAGCTTTTATGTAACCGAGCTCAGGCTTTGTGTTTGTGCAGTGTGTGATTATCGCCGAGTCGTGTGTATTTTTAAGCTAATCTTTTCGTACACGATCAATATTGCAACTGTAGTGCAATCTCTGTTAAGTTTGTGAGACGTACGTTTGTTTTTTTCGATACCGTTTTTACTGTGCGTGTGAAAATAAAAGTTAAACAATCCGTCACCACTGTGCTGTCTTGAGTGGTCCTCCTGGTGCTACAATTTGCCCAACGTGCCGTGCCAGTACATGCAAAGAAAAATCGTACATCGGACTAAACGCAGGACCGTCTGCCGTGTGTTGCTATAGGACGAAGGTGTGGAAATTTGTACACCGTCACACAAAAAGTGATTGCGATAGGGAAAAATCCCCCCATACGTGAGACAATATGCTCATTAAACTGGTGAAAGAAGACTTTCCGTGTCTGAAAAACGGGTTTATATAACATTATCTTCGTGCTATCGAGTTTCTTCGAATCTACTTCAACAAGGTAAGTTTTTTCGGAGAGTTTTGAAGGCAATCAAAGATCAAGAACGAAATTATGTACAAACTTTATGCAGTACTTTTGCTTAAGTGGAAAGTTTACTATGGACGTTTCCTATTTCTTGCTGGTGAAATGCTAAAATTCCTATTAAAATGCACATTGTACTTACTTTATTTGTGAACTTTTTGCTGTGATCAATTAAAAATATCATGCACACCACGGTAGGATTTGCGTGTGGATTGAACGCATACTAATGCAATCAGAATCGATTGCGCTACATGTTTTGGTGTTAGTGAGATGTTTGCGTTCTGGATGTGTAGCAACGGTGCAAAGCGAGAGAGAGAGAGCGAGAGGATAAAGAGCGAACGTGTTGCGAAGCAATACGAACGAACACGAACGCATTGAAAAGCATACTGTCAACAAAATCAGCTGTCAGCCGTCGACAGTAGGAAGCAACAACAAAAAAAAACACAGTTCTGTCAAATTGGTATTCGGGACCTTCGTTTGGCTGGTAGCGCAGTAGAAAAAAAATATTTTTTTTATTATAAATTATGAATGAATAGTTAAACATACTGCTAACAATAATTTAAGAAAGTATGATAATGCTGTATATCATACTCGTTGCGTTATAATATGTATGGTTTTCATGCCAGACGTTGGATGCCACCATTCAGCGGAACGAACACAAAATGGAGTGGATGACGTACTTGGGGAGATTTTGCAAAGCCTTATTGCGTCATGATGAAGGGCACTTTTAGAAAGTCGTGCCCCGGAACAAGCAGGGCATGTAATGCAAACTTATTTACTGCGGTTTATGTCTAGCAACCGTTTTTATATATATTTTTTATAATATAGTTGCAACAAATTTGGCGTTATAGATTTTTTTATGATAATATAAATACAATTTCTTTCGAACAACTTTGCAAAATTATTACGACTATGGAGTGTGTTCCGTTCTATACAGTTTGGTAGTTTATATTCTCCCTATTTGTTCGATTCCAAGCACTTGATGCCCCATTCATTCGGCCTCATCCTTTCATTGATTTTGACGCTTCAATGATTTGCTTGCGTAGAGTATTGGACGCTTGGACGATGAAAACCCGAACAGAACCCGTCTGGGTTCAACGAACTTCCGGGGCAAGTGTGTATGTTCTACCCCTAACTTATATCAATCAAAATGGTGCATGAATTTTACATATTGTTTTGCCAAAATCTTATGCAGGAAAATGTAAGTTTATTGTAATTTTAGTCAGATTTGTCAAGTACAAAATGAAAGTATGTTGTCAGGTTCGTATGTAATGGAATCATCCTGTAATATTATACATGTAACCAACACGGGTAATGGGAACAATGAGGACGATGAAGTGTGGACCGCGACACCGTATTTAGCACGGGGCAAACCAATTTCCACAGACAACAAAGAACTGCCGCACCTTCATCGCTTGTTTGGTGGTAGCTTTTATTC
>KZ061782.1:306372-342353 GCA_002091835.1 Anopheles maculatus
CTTCGCCACCTGCTGGATATACACACAGGTCCGAACAGCAGCACTGGCAAAACGGTGTGCGTTGTGTGCGTGAGAGTGAGTGTGGTTTTGATTGTTTCAAGGGTGTAAGCAAAATGGAAGGGGCGGATTATCTGAGGGATGAAGACGGGGCAGTAAAAACACATGTGTTCAAAAAAAAAAAAAACAAAACAAAAAAATTAAACACACACACACACACACACAGATAGAGCAGTTAAGTCCAACTCTATCAAAGTCGGTGAGCGAATCGTAGCATTCAAAAGTAAGAAAAAGGGCAAATCTGGTTATTTTCTTTTTCTTTTTTTACATTCCCATTTTTGTACATCAGCTCCAATGTCCTGTACGGTGATCTTTATTTTTCTTTCTTTAACTTACGGCAGTTATTTTTGGGTAGTATTTTCATTTCATACCCTAAACCCACATCATATACGCACACACCCTCCTTCGGCCTGCTGTTAATATTATCTCCCATACATCCTGGGTGACCATTTAGGCCCTCCCCTTCCCATAAAACTCCACGATCGGATGTGCGATCTCTGGTGGTTTCGGTAGTCGTCTCTAAACAACACTGGTTGGGGCAGCTCGCGTGCGCTCTTGTGTGTGTTTCCGAGCGAAACGGTCGAATGTAAACAGAAAGAGAAACAGGCACATGCGCGAATGTGCAAATGATCCCCCATCCTCATCATCATCATCAATCTAAAGTGAACAGGAAGAAGGAGGCAAGTTGAATTTAGGGGTATAAACATAGCATAGCATGCCAATAGTCAAGCCCGAACACGGGTTTTGTTTTGTTTTGTTTTTAAGGACTTTGAGCACTCCCCTGACGCATGGTTTTGCTGTATTGGTTAAAGTTGTTGTTACATCGAGCAACAAATAAGGACAGGATAAATTGGTGGTTTAAGGAAATTCAAATTTAGTCTGCCAAGCACCCAAGTAAATCTTCTTTCAAGTAGCATTTGAGCAAAGGTTCCAACAAGCAGTCGATAAAAAACCGTAAATATATTTTCTTTTGAAAAAATAGAAAATAGAATGTTCGGTGAACAGATTATAGTTTCAAGCATTTTATGTTTTTAAAATTTTATTTTACATTTTACTTTTTATGCCATTTGTGAAATCCTCAAACTTCGTTACGCACTGTTAACCAACGGAAGCTAAACTACCACCAACATTATGTGAGTAGCAGTCCGCAACACTTTACATCAACTGTATTGGAGTATATATCTGTACCGATGTTCGTTACCTTGTTGCCCAAATGTAGTCGGCAATACTGAGTCCATCTAGAACCTGATGGTCCGCCGACGTCATTGCTTTTAGCCGATTATTTACAAAACACCAAAAACCAATGCGAATCAAAAGAGATGAAGCAAAGTGAGGTATCCAAATCTATTCGATGTGTGGAGTGTTGTTGTGCTGTGTCCTCTGGTGGGCATAGAATAAGGGCGGCTATGTCATACCTTAGTCAAACACAACACAACACAGAGTGTTTATATTTTTAGAGGTGAACGAGCAGATCGTGTAGCGCATGCAGATGATCATGACGCTAACGACGAGCATGGCATGACAGCGGCGTGGGGAGCTTTGAGTAGCGAGAGAAGCTGAAACACAGACCGACTGCTAGGCAAGGTTTGTGTGGTTTCCTTTTGTAAGCGTCGCCGTCCTGCTATCTGCTCGCTAACCGAAGCAAAGCAGCGCACAGCTTCGCAGCAGAAGAAGGAAGTCTTATGAATATTGAATGAAGTTTTCTAGGTTTGCTTTAGATAATTCCTTCATCTGTATTTGCCGATCGAGAGGACAATCGACGCATTAAAGCCTAAGAAAAAACCTGTCCGAGGGGGGTGGTTTTTGTCCGTTGTTCGCTTACCGATGACGTTTCGACTCACTCAACAACAACAAATCTTATGAATCATATTTACCATCTCTCATTAGGTTTACATTCACAAAACACTTAAAGTATACTAGCTAGGAATACTATGGTAGACTTCTTGAGTAACATTTGCTACATCAATTATTATATATTATACAATCATTGTCTATTGATATTCGTTAGATAGGTATATATATATATATCCAGATATTCCGTTTTATGGGATCGTATGCATTAACTGGTTGGTGTGCTGATGGAATGCTGTAATCACTTGTATCTACCAACAATGGAACTGCTCAATGTTCATTCAAATCGATTGCATTTTGCTACTTTATTGTCATCGGTTACTGTAACCTTCAATTGTACTGTCCTTGAAAGTTGCATCATTTTTGCTAAAGACACCCGTTTTTTCGGCTTAAACCGGTATTCATGGATGATGAATTCTATTTTGAATAAATTGTCAGGCTTAACAATAATGTTCTTGCTCTTAACCCCTTTGTTCCGTCCTTGAACGAGGTATATTTGTCCTCGGGTGTCATACCTCGTGAACATTCAATGGAGGAGTGCAAATGACGACGTATCTACCACAATCACCTATTATGGATCGCTTGCAATTACAATTTCCATAGCGGTCGCTTTAGAGTAGTCTCCGAAGACTCGGAAACCCCATGGAAGAGTAATATGAATGATTTGCTGGTGTGATTGAATTACATGAATCAGGCACGATGACTGTAGAGTCATGTCATCATTTTGGGCATTTAACACGGTTTCGATAGAAAACCTGTTTCACGTCGCATAAAGCAGATGCAATTTGACAAGACCGATAATAGGTAGTGTTAAAGTTATTTACTTTATATTCTACAAAACGATCGATCGCATTGATGATTCAGTACTTTTCTTGTTGTTTTGTTGGTTATAAAAAATAAAATATATTCCAACTGACACGATATGCAATTCAATTCATTTCAAGTTACCTTTAAGCCTTGATGTTTGCATGAATTCTATTCTTTAGTCTAACCCACCATGCTGTACATTACTACTGTTGGACAGTTGTAGAGTCTTACCCTGCCATTGAAGTTCGTCCAGAACATCCGCTTGCGTTACGATTGCTTCCGCTCTACTTCGTTGCACCTTTAACCTTAGGGCCTAGCATTTTCATCGCGTTTCGTTCGTCGTGATTAACCTTCAATTGGTATCGTGCATTCGCTTGGGAGTGTAGAGTTGCCACATTCATTAACACAAAAGTTTGAAACTCTTGTGGCACAGGCAGTTCGAACTTACATATCAGTACACTGTACTGATAGAGTTTATCACCATCTGTGGTCATTTAAACTGAACGCCTCTGGTTTCACGATATCGTTACACGATAATAATTTCATCCACGAAAACGTGCTGTAACAGATTTATGCCATTTATATATCAAGTAACCAACCAACTAGCACGAGAGGTTTGAACACACTTTGCTTTGCAATCAAGGTTTCTTTGTGTTGTGAAGTGTTGAGAATCGCTAGTGTGTGTTTGTGTTAGGTACCGTCTCCCACCACGAACGGTTCTGCGGCACGTGGAGCGTATGGATTTCATTAGAATTCAATTTGCCTTCGCTGGGAGTGATGGAGGAACACCGATGCACTACGATGAGGAGGTGCGTTGGGTCTGCATGAATAGGTAGGATTAGAGGGATGGTGTAACATAACATCTGATCAAATGCACCGGGGAGTTTACTAATACCACCGTGAGCTGATCAACTGCTTCTCTCAACTAGTTGCCGCTTTGTCTAGAGATGTCATGATATTCGAAATGCAAGAAATAGGTATCGTTTAGAGATGGAAATAAAATGTTGCTATCCACTTGTTGGTCGGGGTTTTAGAATGGCCTCCCTCAGTTAAAAAATGCGATGTCAATTACGCTGTAGTGGCTGGAGAACATTATAAACGAAAGAAGCGTGACTATTTTCTCGCTATTCGCAACACATACACGCCTTCTGATTGAGGTTTAGGTTACGCAGTTCCGTCTCACCAAAAGATGGAACTTGGCCCCGTTCAACCCTAGTGGACAAATGAAAGACTGGAGTGTAGGCAACCAGTGCACCGTTAGACTTCACTTTCTTTTTTTTTTGCCCCAACTGCCACTGTGTCGAGGCAAGACGTCAAATGGCTGACGCAAAACTCAAGGGCGAAAAGATAGAGAAGCATTTAGTGCAAGTAAATCGGCACGTGTTGTTTTGTGGGCAAAACGGCTCTTGCCATTTGCTAACCACCACCTGAAACACTATATCAATCAGCTGCAACAATACATCCACAAAGGGAGCAGTTTCATAGACACCATCAATGTGAGAGTGTAGCACTAATACAGTCACTACAAGTCGATAGGTCTTGTCTACCATCGATACATTCGCTCTGGTTTTTGGTACGGACATTTCAAGGACTCCAACTTGATGTGATCATGATCGTATCGAAATCCTTCGCCACTCTCATATACCCAACCCTTCTCTTGGACGCAAACACTACAGGCACCAAAATTGTGAAACAGCTGATTGCGTTCGACAGCTCTCTGGCTGGTTAGTGAACAAGTGAAACAGCAGGCCAAAGTTGATGCACGGTTGCGTGTACTGCATGAGATAACATAGTGGAAGTGGTGTTCGGCACTCGCAAGAAATTAGCGAACATACGTCTAGATCGTAAAAGGGGTTTTTTTTTCGGGCCCTAGCATCATCGTCAATCCTCTGACTCGCAAGTAGTGTGTTATGTCAATGAAATCCAACCGCCATCACCAGGTGGTTCATATATGTGTATGTATGGGAATTTTCCTTCAAGGTCTACCGAGGAAGGTTAAATAATATACGAGTGTGGCGAAGCTTTTGAAAACTCATGAAAATTTTTGCTTTCCTGATATGAAGTTTACTAAACCAGTTAGCGGACTCTTGTAAACATTTTAAATTAATTAATTAATTTATACGTATAATACAATTTTCTCATGAGCATGATTTTGTCTTACGAGTAATATTATTCGTGAAACTCGTCTTACGAGTAATATTATTCGTCGCTTATCTATTGTACGAGTTTGCGTTTAACTAGTAATATGTTATTATATGGGGCGGCCCGGTGGTAGATGCGGCAGCGGCGCCGGTTTTCACACGGCAGGACCGGGGTTCAAGTCTCATCTGGGCTCATCTGGGCCGTGGACCTAAGAGGTCGTTAAGAGCCAAGGAAGAAGAAGAAGATGTTATTTTTTAATATTTTATAGGAATCTGTGGAAGCATATTAATAGTATTGCAGAATTATTCGGTGCGTATGTGAATGAAAAGACAAAACCGTATTTTTTGCATGGTTATTTGATTATCTTCAGTGTGGCACTTTGCTTAGTTTAGGTATATTGAGACCATACAACAAATCAGTCATATTCTCATCTGGTCACTTCAAGTGCCCACAGTGGTTTGAAGACAAGAATTAGATGGGACACATCTAATTGCTTGCCGATGTAATTGCAAAAAAAAGAAACATATACCACTAGGAAATCATGTTCAATTGTCTCACTTGGATGTTGAAGAGTAACTGTACTGAAATATACTTAAATCATATGTTGTCAAGGCGTAACTGTAGTGAAATATACTTAAATCATATGCTGTCAAGGCGTGCTTAAAATGGAAGCAAGTTCTTTTTATTTATTTTTAAATTTAGGTTGAAAAAACTGTCAAAAGACAAACAAAAAACAAGCATCCGTTGTAAAACTGCATTGCCTCTTACATTGTAAATTCCATGTACTATTCTCCAGTCTTTCACAAGCAGAAACTCTGTCGAATCGGTGCACTCAATTCTTGAACAGTGTCTAAAATATGACCAAACTTCAACCGATAACAGCGGAACATAAATCGTTGACCTTGCGGTTGAATGGTTGTGCTGCTGATAATGGTGTAGTGAAGGTTGTGAGATTTTTTTTGCCTTTGTCTTTAGAAATAATTGTCAGACATATAAACGATCTTTGCTTGAAACTGATCGTAGATGTGCACAATTATACATTTTATGTAAAATCTTATAATTTAGTTGTGCTATTTGGACGATACGTTACAGAATTCGTTAGCGAGAGCTTCGACGAATGGGAAGTTAATTGAATTATAGAAATAATATGCTTGCTTACACTCCGACCCATGAACCAGCATGAGTTTGACATCACTGTGCTAGAAGCAGAACATTATTTCTCGCTGTCGCTCAAAAATAGAACTGTGTCATGTATCGTGAGTCGTCTTCGACGGTTGATGGTTTCTAATTTAGTTCATCCGTTCAAAGTAACCTTTGCAATGGCCGCAACCGATCGCGATCATCATCTACGCACAAACGATTAATGCGAATGTTCGCGCATGTATGTATCGAAGTATGGAAGTTTCAATGTGTAGGTAACAGGGAAAAGTACTTGTATATGGTTCCGTGGCACCCTTTTACGATAGTTACTTTATTCTACACATCCTCTTAAGCGTGCGATTCATATTGACTTGACTGTGTACATGATTATCGATCAGCGAAAGGTGCCTTTCGCTGTGCTGCTTATATCGGATGGACTTGATCAATGCTCCACGGTAAACTGATGTAAGTGAAGGCAGCCTTTACAGCCACCATGTGGCTGCGTATGGAACAGTAATCTTTTATTTTAATTGGTAAAAATGGACTTTGAGGAAAGATATAATACAACTGACTGCAATGTGAATATAGATACAGATAGAGACTTAAAATCTACCTACTTTTAAAAGAATTTAATAATTTGAAATGGGATTTTTACTTTAAATCCCTAGAAGAGAATAAATCCCTTACTCTAACTTAAGTTAAAGGGTTCGTAACGAGAAAGAAGGTATATAGCCCCTTCACAATCAGCATCAATTAGCTCAATTGATTATCATCGTCAACGACGTCTTCGCATAATTAACTTTCACTGGAATATTTCTATGTAGCCCATGGTCGCCCCAGGAGCAGAGAGTTTAACTTTACGAAACGTGTTACCTTAACTTGTTGCGTATTTCTAGCTATACAGGCAAAGGTGTTTTCTCTGCTAAACCTACCGATAGACGGGTATACAAGAGATTGGTAACTAAACCGGTTCGAGGTAAAATCTCTCTTGCATTCGTTCCTACGCTGTGTTACCCTGTGTCACGCGTTTTGTTTCGATCGCAGAACGGAGGTTTGGTGGTACTTGTTGGCTTTATTTATGTGTGTATTTTCGAACGAGTGTAACGTGTGCGCTGGCAATTGCTGCGCAAGATAGCAGCACGTGTCATTAAAAATAGTATCACATTCTGCTTGGCGCACTCAGACTGCGTGTTTTTGTGTGCTTTTGACACTTGGCGTGTTATTTTAAAGTGCTGGAATTTGATGATGTACTAATATATGATCAATCTTGGAAACAGTTTGAAATCATTTAACATGCGTTTTACATGGCTATTCGTGTAGAAAATCCGAAACACGATGAAGTTTCTTTCATTTCTATGGTATCATGAGAGAGCTTAAGGGTAAGGGAAGAAATGGATGCATGTTAGGCGCTCCTTGTTATGTCGTACATAGTTCCAAACACGCTTTAAGCGCCTGATCGCTTACTATGACATTCATCGTTCACTACATTATCAATCGACGGCGACTGGATGAGCATTCATTCGCTAGACAATCATGAGGCACAGCTCATTTGGCTTTACACTTCACATGCTAGCGCGAGTGAAGCTATACATATTTCGCAGTTGTTGAATTAAACCAGACGTTATTTATATACACACAAGCTAACATAATACAAATGGCATATTCGCGCAATCGCACTTGCTTTCGTTGGACGTACTCTGTCTTACCTTTGCCCTCCCATGTAGTAGAGATTAAAACGTGTCGATAACTTCATTCTCGTACAGGTTCCAAAACTAGCTGTTTCCGGTTTTGCGATCATATTGCTTTCTTGATGCCCATTTGGATGGAATCATTTGGCACTCAACTCTCAACTCAGAAGATTTGATGAATTTTAAATGCATCGTACTACTGTGGCTTTCTTCACAGGGGTTCATTCTTGGACCTAAGGACAAGTACCGAAAAGGTTATCGCATCACATAACCTTACCCAAGATCTTCACTTCGCTTGTGCGTGTTGGTTTCATGGAGGGAGAGAAACATGTACTGATTGTAGCATGTTGAACTTTTTATTCTTCCGGTAGCAACAACGCCTTGCCCAAAGCTTTCTCCGAACAATCTGAGGAACGTAAATACTACATACACGTTTCGATAGGTGTTCAATCCACCCGAAGGACAGAAGGGCGATCAACTTCTGCTCGTCTGGATCATCTCCTTGGAGAGTTTAATTATGGTCATCATTCGACATTCAATGGTTTATTTATCTTTTATAAGGTGCAGTGTACACGATCCGTGTAAATGCTGTAAAAATTACATTGTTTTGTTTTTTTTTTTTAACATACAGCAACAGCAAAACTCTCAGAGACCTTCAACGTATGTCGTAGATAGCTGATTTGAGTTAAATGAATTGTAAATTATTGCTTGTTGGCTGGTGTGCGTGAGTCTTGAAACGTATGGAAATCGACCAAGAAATTGAAGAACAGTGTAAATGCTACACCCCTCTTCAAGAAAAACGCCATTTGCGTCACTACATCTTGAAGGGGTTTCCTCGAAAGATCTTTGCGTGGGTCGATCTATTTTCTTTATTTATATTGACATCTCGACACGATGAGCTATCGTGGAAAAAGATAGGGTAAAGAAAAGGCTTTTGTATCCTAATTTTTTGTTTTGTTTTTTTAATTCTAATATTCGTAGTATTCGTTAGTAATTAAAAAAATACTATTAAAAGACTATTCTTAGTTACAGTACAGTGCACAGTGCATTAATATCAACATTTATAGGACTCAATTTTGTGACTATGATGATCTTATCCCGACCAGTTTTGGAAAGCCGTTTTGCCGAAATCGATCACAATCTCTAATGAAAGTGGAGTTAATTTGCTCCGAACACCTTCTACACTTCTCTACGTCATTCCATCGCAATCGTTATAGATGCAGCCGTAAATATTGTTGCAATCACAGTATCATTAGATTCACCTTTGTTTTCACCCGTTGTCGTCATTGTGTGTCGGATGATTTTGTAGATGACATTTGCGTTGGATCGAACAGAGTATGGTTCTCGCACAAAACATTGAGACTCGAGTCGACTTCTCCAATTCAATCGCTGTGATGATAATGATGATGATGTCGACGACGATGATGATGCTGAAGCTAACGATGACAATTTCAGTTCCAACCAAATCACGTGTTGTTACCGCACCTGAAGGCAATCCCGTCCGTTCCATGAACAAAGAATAGAAACAAATCGTCCGTTGTACATAGGAAATCAACTGTTATCCATCCAGCAGGGAGGGGAAACTAACTAACGATTCGCACCCGTATGGAAATCGACCAAGAAATTGAAGAACAGTGTAAATGCTACACCCCTCTTCAAGAAAAACGCCATTTGCGTCACTACATCTTGAAGGGGTTTCCTCGAAAGATCTTTGCGTGGGTCGATCTATTTTCTTTATTTATATTGACATCTCGACACGATGAGCTATCGTGGAAAAAGATAGGGTAAAGAAAAGGCTTTTGTATCTTAATTTTTTGTTTTGTTTTTTTAATTCTAATATTCGTAGTATTCGTTAGTAATTAAAAAAATACTATTAAAAGACTATTCTTAGTTACAGTACAGTGCACAGTGCATTAATATCAACATTTATAGGACTCACTTTTGTGACTAAGCGAAGGTTCTTTTAGTTGGTGTTGCTAAATGATGATCTTATCCCGACAAGTTTTGGAAAGCCGTTTTGCCGAAATCGATCACAATCTCTAATGAAAGTGGAGTTAACTTGCTCCGAACACCTTCTACACTTCTCTACGTCATTCCATCGCAATCGTTATAGATGCAGCCGTAAATATTGTTGCAATCACAGTATCATGAGATTCACCTTTGTTTTCACCCGTTGTCGTCATTGTGTGTCGGATGTTTTTTTAGATGACATTTGCGTTGGATCGAACAGAGTATGGTTCTCGCACAAAACATTGAGACTCGAGTCGACTTCTCCAATTCAATCGCTGTGATGATAATGATGATGATGTCGACGACGATGATGATGCTGAAGCTAACGATGACAATTTCAGTTCCAACCAAATCACGTGTTGTTACCGCACCTGAAGGCAATCCCGTCCGTTCCATGAACAAAGAATAGAAACAAATCGGCCGTTGTACATAGGAAATCAACTGTTATCCATCCAGCAGGGAGGGGAAACTAACTAACGATTCGCACCCTTACATGTGGCTCTCGTTGCCGTTGCCGTTTACCTCTCTCGATTCGCCACTGAAATGACCTCACCAATGGATTGGAAGTGAAGATGATATTGGTGTTCCAAGTTTCCTTCGCTGAGTGACGCACAGACTTTGACTTCTCTTCGTTTGCTGTGCTCTCTCTTTTGTTTCGGTATGATTTCATAAGTGAGTCGATTCTCTTGCTCTCGTGATTCGCTTGCAACATATTTCCCACTTCAACACGATATGGTAAAATCCCCAGCGATAATACATAACAGGGAGACTGCGGTGGAGGCGCACGGCCGCCAGTCGACTCACGTAGCTTATGCGGACACATGGTCACGAACACAAGCGAATAAAAACATATGATTTCACTAGCATACAGCAATAAGCGCCGTGTGGACTGTTGAGAAAATTGAAGCTTATGATAGAGGGGGGGGAAATAGAGTGTGACTGTGAGCGTTGGGTTTCATGGTTATTGGAGTGGATCATTTTTATGTCCGACTCAATGCTGTTCTAGCACAAAATATGTGCACATTGTGTGAATATCCATGCTACTCCATTTCAGATGTATTGAATTGTGATTGAAAGTTTTAAAAGTAATATTTACACACGTTTATGTGTAACGCAACTGCAATGACCGCTGAGGTCTAAGTCTCGATTATGTTCAAATTTAAGTTTACAGGAACCCCCATAGCAAAATCAATTTTCTTTTGAATGTAGATATGGTCAACGTTGTGCAGACGTGATCAAATGAAGCTATGTTTATCTTACCAATTGATTGTTGCATTAACGATCACAAATAAGCCTTTGTCAAAACCATACCTGTAGAAAAATGGCAATCGAGCAGATCCATAAGCAAATGAAACATTTTATGTCTATCTTTAGGGTTTTTTTTTTGACATCACTGAAACTATTTTTATGAGCAAACAAGATTCTTAAAGTACCATAACCTGAAACGCCTCGTGACCTAGTTTTCACTGCCCGTTTTATGTGTCCGCCAGGTCTTACCATCAGCATCAACTTCTATATTGGGTACCCCAAGACCCCTAAGAACGTAAACGCGCGGCGCTCCCTGTAGAATCCCTATGCTGATGTTGTACACGTGTGTGCGATGTACATAAGAAAACACGCACCAAATGGGGCCACCCGAAGCAACAATACTTCCTACTTCTTCTCTATTTTTCGTTTCTTCTTCGTCTTTCGGCAGCTTTCAACATAATCGAGAGAGGCGCAAGATTGAATGGAGGGAGTCTTGCTGAGTCTTTAGTGGGACAAAGTGCGGAGTGAGCGAGGTGGAATTCGAACTCGGATTTCCCTAACTGTATGAAGACGTTTTCCGTCTACCGTAACGGAGAACTTAAACGAGAGTTCCCCACCGCGTGCGTTTTGCCAGCTTAGAGTTTCAATTCCCTTTCACTCTCTATGCTGAGCGTGGCGTGTGGATTTACATCGCTACTTTATTACAAGGTGGTTTAAAAAGGCTGCTAAAAAAAACTTTCATGTTTCTGTAATGTACTAGTAGTACTCGTTTGTGATATTCATCGCTTATAGCTATTTGTTAAGCATACAAAAGTTGCGATAAATAGAAAAGAGTGGCACTAGAAAAAACGAACAGTTCTGTAATTTCTGTATTTCTTAAAGTACCATAACCTGAAACGCCTCGTGACCTAGTTTTCACTGCCCGTTTTATGTGTCCGCCAGGTCTTACCATCAGCATCAACTTCTATATTGGGTACCCCAAGACCCCTAAGAACGTAAACGCGCGGCGCTCCCTGTAGAATCCCTATGCTGATGTTGTACACGTGTGTGCGATGTACATAAGAAAACACGCACCAAATGGGGCCACCCGAAGCAACAATACTTCCTACTTCTTCTCTATTTTTCGTTTCTTCTTCGTCTTTCGGCAGCTTTCAACATAATCGAGAGAGGCGCAAGATTGAATGGAGGGAGTCTTGCTGAGTCTTTAGTGGGACAAAGTGCGGAGTGAGCGAGGTGGAATTCGAACTCGGATTTCCCTAACTGTATGAAGACGTTTTCCGTCTACCGTAACGGAGAACTTAAACGAGAGTTCCCCACCGCGTGCGTTTTGCCAGCTTAGAGTTTCAATTCCCTTTCACTCTCTATGCTGAGCGTGGCGTGTGGATTTACATCGCTACTTTATTACAAGTTGGTTTAAAAACGCTGCTAAAAAAAACTTTCATGTTTCTGTAATGTAGTAGTACTCGTTTGTGATATTCGTCGTTATAGCTATTTGTTAAGCATACAAAAGTTGCGATAAATAGAAAAGAGTGGCACTAGAAAAAACGAACAGTTCTGCAATTTCTGTATCGAAACCAATGTCCATGGTTTATCCGATTTCCACTTCCTGCTTTGGTTGGTTTCGAGCTCTCCCATCTATTAATGCCACGTACCGAAAACGCCAAATGCAAGAACGTGTGACATTTAGGTATGTCTTCTTTTTCACATTTGTATTTTAAACACTGGTGAATGGAATGTTGCCAACAGCAACAGTCGCCGCTGACGTTTTTGTGCTGGTGGTTGGCGTACTTGGCACAGAAACATGCCCCGTGTGTCTTCATCAATTCACGGTCATTTCGCATGTTGCGAATGTCCACCCAGCGTTGACCAGGTGCTTCTGAGCTTTCCATTGGCTCAAAAAACCTTCCAACACAGACTATTCCACCACGTGCACGTGGACTGACGTGTATTGTGAAGTTCCCCATCGACTCTACCAATTTCCAATCCCATTCGGAATGAAATCGACCCAAAAACGCAGCCTCGTACAAACTGCCTCCCGGTTTGTGGTTGTGCTTAAGCCGCTCTGTCCATAGGGTTTTGTAAAGAGCCATGCACGCGCGTCGTTTGATACTTAGAGTTCGGTGTTGTGCCTGTATTTGGTTGCATAATTTATGTGCTCATGCCACATCACCTGCAGCAACAGCACACTTCAGTCCAGTCACTCGCATTTACACTTTGTGAAGGTTGGTGGGTGTGTTCGCTATTACTTCGTCGTCTCGTTCAGTCCAGGGAGAGGGGGTGGGGTCTTATGTTTTATGAGTTATGTTTGTCATGCAGATTGTCGTTGTCTCTCAGGCTTTTGCTTTTGCTTGTTGTACGTGGAAGGCCACACTAAACATGTTAGACAACAATTACTTTTTCGATTGGTGCTTTGACGAAGTGCCTATTGCTACCCGGGCAGTATGATAGCAAAGGCAGTATTTATTATCAATTCGCTAAATTAATCACTTATAGCCACTGCATGCACTATTTTTAATCAAGATAAGTTGTCATTCATTACCCCGCGTAGAAAAAAAATTAATCTTATGCTTTTCACTTTTATTTGTTTCAATTTTAGATGCACAGCGGTAGCTCCATATCTCCTAAACACCCTGCCATTCCGGTTTCCATCGGCATTGCATCTCTTGTGCTGGAAGGAAGATCATCCGCACTTGATGACAGTTCTATCAATGCTTCGGCCACCGTTTGTGCCACCTCGAGTGCGCTCGTCAGTGGCCATGGAATTGGCAGTGGTGGTGGAGCTGGCGGAGGTTCTTCAACGGGTTCCGGAGCGGCAGGAGGTAGCGGCGATGATGAGGAAGATGGTGGGTTTTGTGGACAAAGGCGTGCAAGCGAGAGCGCTGGTGGAGCGTCCTCGCTCCAACAGTGCAGTCTGATGGCCATTAATGAATCACAAAAATCTCTCGCATTGACCTGCTGCCATACATCTAACGAAACGCAGCGAATTAATCTGAAACTGCAGCAAATTCGCTCCTCCTGTCCGAGCACTAGCAAGGATGAAGTGCAGCAGCTGGTGACAGTGTCGGGCGAACCGAGCCGACTATCGAGTGGCGGCGGCCATAGGAATGAAAGGGAAATTTATGAATCATTCTCTAATGTGGTGCCTCAGCACGATCCAGCCGCCAGAGCGACCTCGTCGTCACCATCTTCGACTGTAGCATCCTGGTTTTCCCATGAGTTGCCAATCTCTGCCTCTACTGCTACCGCTGGTGTCGTCATCTACAGTGGATTCGAGAAAATGAACGTCCTTGGTACCGTGTCGCCCATCAAGAATCATCCGATGGGCAATAGCTTCATAAACTTTTCCTCCTCATCATCGGTTTCTGCCATACCATCGTCTTTATCGCTAAGCTCAGTTCAGCCTCGTAAGCCTCCTGCTTCTTCCAAACTGCAATCGCCGTCGTTGAGTCCGCGCGAAGGACCCCACTGTGAGCAGTTTCTTAAGAAAATTGGACTCACTAAATCGGATACGGCTGAAGGATCGGAGCATCATTGCAGCTATCGCAACAAATACGTAAGTTATCTGAAACTGAAACAACTATTAAATCTATTAGAAGTGTACTAATTCAATCGAACTCGCATTTATTTGTTTCAGTGCCTTCGCTGGCAAGTTTATTTCAAGCAGCTTTCGACCATACTGACAAACGGAGAAGCAGTTTGTATCGAGGTTTACCTTGGTCCAGAAAACCACACAATACTCTTGGAACAATGGATCCTGAAACTGGTGATGACGTAAGTAGTAAACCCAAACATTTTTGTTAATATGAGATACCTTATTGTGTGTGTTCTTTTCACATCCCATTAACAGAAAATCTCCTGCTACCATGACCATCCAGTCACTGTGCGCCGCCATTCGAAGTCAGCTTTACTTTTCACAAATTTCTGCCTGGACTGATCTGATAAAAAAATCACTTGATCCGGATATTTTCTCACATCCGCGCATAAAAAAGATGTTCCGTGCAGGAGCAGCTGGTGGGCCTTCATTATCCTTGCCACAGGCTAAGCTCGATATTTTGTTTCGCATTCGAACATACGACAATACGGCGTGTTTTAACGAGAAACCGAACGTGCACAATTTCCCCGATGCGAGTGTGGCGGAAAATTTCGTCATACAGGTCTGTCTGAAAAGCTTGCCCCGACTCGATCGCATACCCGGTATCGATGCCGCTTTGGATGCAGCGAAAATGATTGCATGTTTGCAAAAGCAGCAGCAAGTCGACCGTATACCATTGCCCTGTCACGAGAAGGGCAAGCATCGATGTGCTTTCCGTGTGGAACTGGAGGAGGAGGAAGATGAGTACGATCCATCCATGGTGGCAGGAGTGATTGAAGGTGATGGAGGTGATGGCGACGACGGTCTACAGCTAACATCGGCCGCCATTAGCCATCGTGAGAAGCAGCTGCTTAAGTACCGCAAGAGAATGTTAAAGCGTGAAAAGAAAAAGAAAAACGGAAATGCGGGAGAAGGAAGCAGCAATGGAAGCGTCACCAGTAGCAACTCTAGCAGTGGAAGGGGCAGCGTCAACGATCAAAACGGTTCATCCACCGATGGTTCGTCATATTTATCAGCAAAACACTACAACATGTGCGGTCAGTTGGGATCGATTGGACACAATGCCGGACCTAAAATGCCAAGCAACGCAGGAGGAGCCTTAGGATTTAGTAACGGTGTTAGTGTGATTGCGAACGATGAGTGCAGTAATGGATCGTGCCGCAATGCATTAACATCCTCGATCAACTCGATTCAGCCACCGCTTTACTCCTCGAACGATCATCATCAGGCAATGGTTATCTGTGAAGATCGTTTTCATTCAGCCGCCAGCAACTCCAAATCCACCCAAACTACTACTACATCTGGCTTGTCCAACGATATGTTACCGCCGGTGGTGTCCGTAGCCACACAAACCGATCCCACTGTTTTGGTGACACCGGTTTGCCGTGATTGCAGCAATCGTTCGCGGGAGGCAAACGGGCGTGATACGGAACCCGCTCCGATTGGTAATTCGATACAGCGCGTTATGGATGTTAGTCAAAACGTGAACCACGCTAGTAGCACCATTACCAGTGATAAGCAGCAGTAATTGTTTCATCGCGTTCACACGAGAATGGTGAAAGGTCCGCACAGAATCGGTCAGTCGATTAGAGACTGCCACAGGTACATCTTCTTTGTTTTCTGGCAGCAACACAAACGCACGAGGGTGTTTTATGTTTTGGATTTATTTTTTTGTTCAATGATCATTGCTCATACTGGTCGTCTGGTATTAGCCGTGACAAATTTTATTATACTAGGGAGTTGTGTTTGGTTTTGCGATTTTATTATTATTAGTAATGTGAATTATAATTTTTCTTTAAAAAATCCTGCGTCGATCATACTCGTATGTTTCTTTTTCTTTTCTCGTATGTATGTATTTTTTCCGATATTTAATTTATCATTCGACAGAGTGTGATCTCGGGCTCGATTAGTTTACATATTGGAAGATGTGCAAATCTCATTCACGTATAATGAAAGTGTTTTTCTTCACATTTTGATTATTGCGCACAGATTCAAGCTGTTAAAAGTTTTATTTCCCTATCGAAAGTGTAGTACTATTTTTTCTCGGATTTGATGAAATGTAAATCTGACGTGTCACGAGCCGATTGTGATGAGCAAAAACAAAAAACTTTAACAAACGAATAACATGAAGTTGAGTCGAAAACTCAACGGAAAGTCGTTAAACCATCTGCAAGATACAAGCAATTGTGATTAATAGATCGGTTTAGATTTATGCTTCAACTGTGATTGATAAAAAGCGTAAATGATATATTATAGATGCAAACACAGGCACTGTCAGTGTGAGGAGCGCAGTTGGTGTGTGTACGTATGCGACCAAAAATGATAAAATGATTTAAAAAAAACAAATCGTAAAAATAAGATGAAAATTATGATCATTCCGGAACAAATGGAAAAATCCTGGCTGCGCTTAAAAACCCAGCAGGACATATAAAACGAGTAACATTTGCAAATGATGAAACCATGTGTTTTGTTTAGGGGAAAGCTTCTGTTTGAGAGATGGGGCAACGAATGAAAACCGATAAAAATTGCAGCTGTAAATAGCACGATTAAATGTGATGATGCCAAGAAGAGAGGATCCAGCAAGCGACCCAGGTGTTGTAAATGATCCTAGTTGTGTAGATCAATCGTACGTTTAATTTTTGTTTGCCTAGCGCGCGTATGTGTGCACTTAAATCATGTTTAACAATATCTTAAAAAAGATCATATTAATGCTGAATTTCCCGTTCGTTCAGTTTATGTTCGGTGGTTCGGTCAACATTTTATCTTCATCCTTGTACCGTTCTATTGTTTGTTATAGGCATGTAGATGATTAGGTGTAGAAGAACGAGAGCAATACTGTGATGCTGCTGCTGCTGCGTGTTTTTGTTCATCAAGCTAAGTCAGAGTGAACTTCATTTTTGGTGTTGAATGAAGGAAGTTCGTCTCTTGCTCGGGGATCGTTCCCACTTCCCACTTCCTGCGAGTGCGATTTCTTTCCTTACTCTCCATGTTAGTGAAATGTTTAAAAATGATATCCTATCGATGGTTAGAAAAGAGAACAAAGGAAACAATAATCGAACGATGAGGGATAAACGATAAGTGCGCGTTCATAGTAGATCCAACACACTGCCATAATTAGCAGAATGGGAGAAAAATGCGAAAAAATCATAATAATGATGCGTAAACTTTAGAGTGACGTAAACAATTCACACAATCAGCTAATCGATTCATGCGTAAAACAGTGGCCACATCTGCCACCTTTCCTGCCACGTCTCCAATCGCGATCGATGGCGGCGTAACCTTCGGTAGCTCGAAAAGTGCCCGAACGGCTAATGGTGGTGCGTTCAGCCCGGGATTGTTTCGTTATGATTTTGAAGAAACTCCGATCAGTCCCGTTTCGGGTACGATCAAATCGAAATCGGCTCCGGTATTTCCTTTCTCACGTTGTTCTTTTTGGACACAAAAACTACCATATAATTTTGGCATTGATAATAGACGGATTAGTAAGAATTTAAAAACCCGTGTGAATGTTGATCTTAATGAATGCGTGGAAAGGAACATTAGCATCACGCTTGTGCAGCAGCATGGATTAGACAAAATACCTTCTAATTGTGTTCCCATGCTATACCATGTACGTGCACAGAGCGTGTTGTTGTTTGCTGCCGTTTAAATAGTTGTGGAAAAATATTGTAAACACATTGCTAACCGCCACCGACAGATAAGTTTGTGATTGCGATCTAAACCTTGAATGAAACACCCAAACACGTACACATACATGATATCACACTGCTCGATGTATATGAAAAGCAGCAGGACCAGGACCATACATGGAAACATATGGAGCACATGCAAACAAACACAAGACAAGTAAACTAGTCACTGGCATATAGTATCGTATCGTTTATTCATTGTTGTTGAGAGCGCATGTCAGCAAATTCTTTAATTTTTATCACGAGATAAGCGTCTAAACGTTTTACCATCTTAGATTTCGCGAGCAGCATGGCAGTTCAAAGCCAGTAAGAACACAAAAACCGGACATTAATTTGAATGATGCTATGTTGAGCAAGGTGCTGAACAGGAATTTGTTTAAGTTTGGCCGTGCACCAATGCTGGGGACGCTGGAAGAGTCACTGTTGCAGCGCCGTCTCGCCCCAAAGTTCCAGGTCGCTGATTTTAAGGTCCCTTAAGTAACGTAAGCGTGTGCTCCAAGATTCGGATAAGTTACGATTTAATTGTATTGCTATCCGCTATCAAAAAGGCCCCTCTTCCCCAAATATGTTGTATATTTTATGTATTCTTCAGAAACAGACGCGATATCGCATACAAAAGCGTGTAAAAATAGAATGGGTAACACATCAATTCAACTGCTGCTGGGTCAGAGTGAAAGTTAAACCAAAAATTAATACAACATTATACAAGATAAATAAAATGGTAGAAAACACAGAAAAAATAGAAATCAGAGCCGTCGGAGACACTGCAACATTACAAAGTAATAACACGGAAGAATGTGTGCGTACAGCAGATACAGGCTATCGGAAAAAGGGGGTTAGAAAAACAATATTAGAATAAAGTAAACACCCTCCTACCCCACAACATACACCCCACACACATACATATATGCAAGTGGAATGAAAAACTGACGAAAATCAGAATAACAATATACATTTACTATATATTTATATATATACATTTTTTCCAGAAAAGTAATGAAAAATATTTAATAAAGTAATAACGAAAAAATTGAATAATAATTCACTAGATGTTCAGTTACAAATGAAACGCATAATGTATGTTATCAGAGAGCATTTGTTCAATTACATTCGAATTAGTGTATCATTCGTCGATTTACTGGGATCGTCATGCATCTATCATCGTCTCATGTGATGTGATTCTCTTTGCAATACATGGTATTGCCACCTATAATTTCTACGCACACAGTGCGGTCAAATCCAATTTATTTTAGTGATACGCCAGGTCGTACTGGTCAAATAGAATAACCACGCCAATTCACGACATAACAATCCGCACGAACGAACATCAAACCATCGCTATCCCAATGCAGGTCTTGGCGGATGGACATTTTAAGTAATTCCGCCAACGGTTATCGGTAGAGCCAAGTAAAAAACATAGAATAAGGGCATCATTTTACTTCATTTTATGGTAATGCTCCGTTGTATGTTGCGATGAGCCCCGTAAGGGTGGATGACCAATGGCGGAGTCGTTTACAACGAAAAGCTGCACCAAGCTGTACGCGGTGATCTCACCATTCTGCAGCGAATTAGACTCGCCAAGCTCTGGTAGGCTGGTGTCATGTCATGAGAATAACACCGAGGACTCAGCCCGTAAGCGGCCGTCCACAATGACAGGGAAGACGCTCAGGTTGAGATGGAATGGTGGCATTGATACGTACATTAGAATGGACGGGATATTGGACTGGTAGACGGCGGTGCTCGATCGTAAACGGTTTTTGATTTTCTACAACAGGTAAAGACAGCGAAGCAGTTGTAGCACCTGATGAGTAATTAAGAGACGAAACAGATCTAAGATATCCAAAATCTCTATAACCATACAAACAACAACTACCTGATGAGTAAGTAAGTAAGTTCATATTGTTCTATCCAAGTACTACTATTTCTGTTAACTGTTAAGTTTTTTTTAGGCCTTCAACAAACACAGAGGAGCCTTGGAAGTTCCAAATCAAGATGGAAAGATGGTATGGATGCGTCCGCCAAAAAGGCCAGGATAATGAAGTGTTGAACGACGACTGCAGTTGATCGTATCCCCCAGAAAGCAGAGAAACGTTAAGTCCTGGTACATAGCAATGGCAGAAATATGACATTGATAAAACGAGCTGTTCTCCAGTTATGTCTATTTATAGAAAATAAATTAGCATTTGCTTTTATTTCTACTCATATCGTTTTTGGAATAGTTTGTCTGTAAAACATTGATTTAAGCAATAAAATAACGATTCCAAAATTCACGCAGGGTTGTCAGACCCCTTACAAAAGAGTCGCCTGAGAGCTATCACCTAAAGTCAAATGGAAAACTATATGGGATCTGTTGGAAAAAGGTGCTATTTATGCGAAGAAAAAGTATTTCCTGTTTTATTCTTGAGATCTTAAATATTATTTTTGTGTATTTACAACCGAATCACAAATTTCGCCTAGCCATCCGCGTGCTTTAGCCACCTTGGTCATTTTGAGCATAGCTCGCATGCAATCACCTTCTGCGAAGATGACGCTGTCATCAGTCATTCAAGTTTTCATTTTGTGTGTTTTGCGAGGAAAAAAACCAGGAGAAAGAAACAGAACAGAAATAAATAGTGTCGAGCGATGAAAACGCACTTGGCTTAGCACAAAAAAAAAACACACTTGCAGCTAGTTTGTTGTGTTGTTGGTGTAATGCGGTTCGATAATTGGTAGGTGCGAGAAGCTACATCTCTCTGGTGCATTTGTGCAATCCCACGCAAGGGCACGCAAGCGAACTTGCATCGCGTGCGAGGTGGCATTTCCTCGGGTGGTCCTCGGGTCACTTCGTCCGTGTGTCAATCGTATAGGTTGCAACGGAAAGGACGGAACTTGCAAGGACAGCAAAAGGCACCACCACTTCCGTTGGAACCCATTAGTGTAGGGTTCGTACGTTGCGCTACGTCTGGTCATTAGCATCGTACGTCGTTGGTTTGCGTCGTTATGAATACACGGGAGGCAACCGAAAGGGAAGAATTGCACAATTGATTTTTCTTAGCCACGAACGAACGAAGGGCTGTACCCCACAATACGATTGGGGGTGAAAACAAACATTGCGAACACCAGCACAAGGATCGTTTTCTGAAAAGCTAAATAATCGGAAAAGTAAAATTAGAAGAAAAAAAACGGCTAAGTGAGGACCAAGTGGTACATCATGGAGGATAAACTCTTTACAAGCGTTGAGGAAGAGTGTATGTACTGGAAGGAGCGATGCCTCAAGGTGTCGCAGGAGCGGGACGATGCGCAACGGGAGTTTGATGACTTCACCACCGAGTCACGGCAGCTGGAGGCTGAGCTAGAGATGACGGTCGAGCAGCAGGAGAAGAAAATTCGCGACCTGAACCAGCTGGTAAATCAGCTGCATGGCGAGAACGAATCCTACAAACGGAAGATGCAGTACACAGAAAACGAAACCAACAAAATCGATGCGGACTTTCGGCAGCTAGTGAAAGAGAATGAAAAACTAAAGGTTAGTAGTAATAAGTGGTTACATTTGGCGAAGATTCTCACTCGCTGGTTTGTCACATTTTTAGGTGTACATTCGTGAACTTGAGCAGAAAAATGACGACCTCGAACGAGCAAATCGAGTAGCCAGTGAAAGTGTCGCAGAATTTGAATCGATGCTAAACCAAGCGTACGAGAAGAATGCCCTGCTGGAGCTGGAGGTTGACGAGAAAGAGCGTATGCAAATCAAACTGCAGCGGTTAATGGATGAGGCTCGTGATTTGAAGCAGGAACTAAAAGTTCGCACCTTAAAACCGGATGAAAAGGTGGATGATGATGAGGTGACCGAGAACGGAGATGACCGAAACAAACCGCTGGATCCCTCAAATGAAAGCACTTCAACAACAACAACAACCATCGCCACCGCCGTAACGTCTGGGGTTGGTGGTGTGAATAATGTTTGTCTTGACGGTGGAACAGTACCGGAAGAAGCGTCATTATCTGGCTCTAAGCTGGAAACGCTTAACAACAACCTGAATACCAGTAAGCAGCGAAGTTCGTTAGTAAAGCTGTCGACCAGCAGTAAATTGAATGATTTTGGTCGTGAAAAAGCTACGGATCAGGACTCTGCCAAAACACTGGATGGGATCGTAGCGGACGGTGTGAAGGCGACACTCTTGTCACCCAGTAGTCCGCTGATAATCGAACGCAATGGAAACAACGGACCACCTTCTACGGCGCTTGTCCCTGGTGGTGGACTGGGCGGGCTGAATGCTCCCATGGCACCGAGCGACCGTGTTTCGACGCTCAACATCGTTGCCGATTTGCTCCGCCGGCTAGACAACATGGAGGCTAAGCTAAAGGCATGGAAAATTCGCAAACCCTCGTCACGGACAGGACCTGGTAGTGCCGGTGCTGGTACGATGGGTAGTAATCGATCATCGCTACACACCAGTCACACTATCTCGAATCTACACCACAGCAGTAGTCACCAAAACCACCACCAGCAGCAACACCATCACCATAGCAACCATCATTACCAAAGCCAGTCGCAACAGCATCACCCTCACCACACAGACAGCAACCTTTCGCTCAATTCGCTTGGTTCAGGCGATGGTACGCTGCTGTTAACTTCGCCCGCCAACTGTTGCGGTACTGGCAGCAGCAGTAGTAGCAACGTGCAGCTACACTCTTACCAACCGAGCACCATTACGATCGGTACGCAGACGTCTCAACATCTGTCTGCGTCCTCCCTGACCGGCAAGACAGAGCTATTGCGTACGAATAAGTAAACTGCTGTTTGAGCACTACATCGAACACAAAACCGCCGGACGGAGTACGTGTTTGCTTTTTCACATACACATACAAAAACGGTAACGGAAGCGCGTGAAACTAACGATCATTCTGCATTAAGGATCCGAAGGAAATACTAGGTAAATAATGGGGGGGGGGAGTAAGTGATTTAATTTAAACTTCCCGATGCGTTCTTTCTATTACGCCGCGTTCATCAGAGCAGAGAGTTTTGTAGTTTTGTATTGATTACTCTATTTGTAATTTGGTTTTAATCGTAATTGTAATTGGTTCCGTTTTAACAGTAATGCCTTCATCGGCTGTACATATAACCCGTAGCGTATAATGAAGAAGAAAACCGGTGTGCAAAAATAAGCAAAAAAAGAACGTAAAACCGCCAGCGGCCCTCCTTTGCTGGTGTAGGATAATGTTTGTAATGTATTAATTTGTATTTTTTTTTGCCGCTTTCATTAGCATTATCTATTTATGATATTTTTTTCGAGAGCGTCAACCGCCCTTTTTTGTGCGTGTGTGTCATTTTTTATGTAACTTGCTGTAAAGCTTTCGAAGAACACACTATATTTAATAGACGTACAATTCGCTCTTGGAATCGTTGAACGTTTTCAAAATGGTAAAAATTGCACAGCATTAGAAAGAGTACATAGTTTATTGCTTTGGAAACTTCCAAACGGACACCACTACATTGCTTATTTAGCAAAAAATCGAACGAAAACGTAAAACGGTACGTTCGTACGCATTGGAACATCCTATTACACTGCTTGTGTGTGGCGAATGTTTGGAGCCGATAGTAATACATATTCGTTCATTCAAACGCGCCCAAACGCCTTTTCTTACAACACCCTTTAAAAGCGTAAAACAGAGTTTGAAACTAGATTCTAAAATTGAAACAATTGGAAGCTTTCTACCATTTAAAAACATAATTACGCTCTACAAGAAAGTCGGTGTACGAGTGAAGTCTCCCACTTACGAAATATTTCCCACTGTGAATCTGCATAGTTTGCCTCACGTACGCTTACGAATGTTTAAGACGAATGAAAAAAGATTAAAGAAAAACAGTTTACTTTATACACGTGCATAGAACAAACTATTTCTGCTATTAGCAGAAGGGCAAATGAGGCAATATATATGTATATGTATAGCCCACCTTCAGTCAGGGTAGAAGACATTAGAACTCATGAACAACAACAAATGGCCATCTACTCTACTACGGCCAATAGCAATCGTGACACCCCCCCACTGTGTTTGGCAAATGTTATAAGGAAACGAAAACTGTATTCTGTTGTAATACACAGGACAATTATTGCATTATTACACCTGACCGAGACAACAGTGCAGTGCGTAAATGTACAAAACGTAATAAAAAAATTGGGATAGAATTTGAATGATTGAAACTGGGCGGCAATACAAAAGGCTAACAAAAGCAAATAGCATTAATAGTATGTATACAACACAATGATAACAGAGCAAAGCAGCAAAACTACCATAAAGCTAGCAGTGAAAGTGATCAAGACTAACGCATAATAAAGGCTATATTTATTCGAATGAATAACAATAGTAGAAGAAAAAACCAAACTACCAAATTTTTCGTTTCACTTGCTTATTGGACCCCGGTTATGATACTTTTCTCATCCGCTGTTGGTCAGATGTAAGGGTAGTGAACGTACTACGTCTGCTGCAAATTAAAATGTACTTCTAAGGTGTTCAATTTCAGAATCTATGTGGCTTCGACGTTAATTTCAGTTCCCACACTGCTCCATCAAATATTAAGGTGCGTCTGAAGGAGCAAGACTATCGATTCGATGTGTTGATTGAAGAGCATACACATACATGCAGTGACTATTTCATTCAGTCGTACTCAAGAATTGTTGTTGAAGTAACGTAGATACAATACAATTGATAGCTATTTGAGAAGCTCATCCGCTAGGCGTGTTCTGGACGGTATATTACGATTCCCATGAACCCAATGAATGATTCTTCTGATCGAAGTGTATGATCAATTGCACGTCAGTTGCAGCGTCTTAAAGCAGGAGTTTCTGGAACATGGACAACGGTAACTCTACGGTACTGGCTAGTGATTCATATTGCCGGTGGTTTAGATTTGCGTTAAATTACTATGATGTCCTGGATTTATGTTAGCTGTACTAGCCACCGGGTCATCTAGTTGTGGCTTGCAATACCATCCCTATACTACTTGGGAGACGACACCCGGAAACGTTTGTAAATAGAAAAAAAAACACATCTTGATCAAAAACAAAGCGATTTCCATTATTACCAATTGATTTATCAAAACACTTTATTTAGAATTTATCAGCAATTGACAAATGAGATGTACAACAGACACAACAAGATGGTTTTCGGGATCGGCGCATAGTGTCCTGTAGTAGATGATACTGGGGAACGTAGTACAATGGTTTATGTTATACGTTTTTTACGTTGTTTATCCATAAATCAGAATGGACATTTACTGGGTTCACTTTCCAGAGGTAACCGAAGTTTTTTTATGCGTACAACGTAAATATCGAAGCAAGACGAGTGTTACTTTTTTATGTGTACAAGCTTCACTAGTCAAGTACCAATCTTACCAGCATAATGAACCAGTATTTGTCATCAGAAAAACGAGCAGAATTGTTTTGAAAAAATCTTGACTACCGTTTTCGGGCATTCCACACTATGTGAGGTTGTTCAAAGTCAAAACACTCACGTTTGAGTCACATTGTTATTACGAAATGAACTTCGAAGAGCTGTAGCATGCACACAAAAGATGACAAATGATGACAAAAAAGCCTTGGACCACTTGGACGATTTTATGTTCGACATTTGGCCCAAAAAGTTGACTAACAAAGAAATTATTTGAAAAAATGCTTCAGATACCTCTGGATGGTGCCGTCTGCATACGTTTTTAAAGCATTCCTTCACCAACAACGAACTATTAGTAGATGAAATTCATTTCCTCCGGGAAAAGCAAACAAACCTGGATCAGAAATATACGTATTTGGTATTAAATCAAGAGGGACGAGCACTGCATAAGCGCATCCTTTGGTTGGCGATGATGGTGGCATTAGCGCGAGACGGTCGCAGATGAATGGCTGTAGCGTGATTTCCTTTAGACAACGACCGCACCCGCCTCCGAACGACTGGTTGGCAGATCTGGACATACTTTCCACTGGTCCGTGATGGGGTCGTAACATTCAAATGATGCTATAGTGATCTGCGCACGGTAGAAGTTGATTTCGCACGGTTGATCGCCACCAGCTACATACAGTAAACCGTCGGCTGCGGCCACAGCTGGGCTTGAACGCCTTACCGTCATCGGCGATACCATGGACCACTTGTCCTCATCGAAACTGTACCGCTCGACAGTGCGCAAAATCTCCTGCTGACTGCTGTTGCCACCGACTACGTAAAGATGCCGATCCAGGATAGCGACCCCCATCTGGCAGCGAGCTGTTTGCATACACGCGAGCTTTGTCCATTCGTTTGTAACGGGGTTGTAACTGCACCAAGTAGGCAGGAAAGAGAGTTAAGTTAATGGTTCTGCTTATTGACATGTTTACGGTTTGCTTACCTAATTAAATCAGTTAGATAGCGCGAGTGAGTATTACAGCCACCGACAATGTATATTAATCCTGTGTTGTAAATTAGACAACTCGGTTTAATGGTTTGAACAACACCATTTCAGAATCGATTTGCCTTACCTTCGAAACTCACGACGCCCATGCTAAATTTCGGTTCCGGAAGGTCACCCACCATGCGCCATGCGTTTTTCATCGGATCATAACATTCGATCGAACCTCCAATGTCCTCCCCGATCCAGCCGCCCATCGCGTACAGCGTACCACCGAGCGTACACAGTCCGAACTCGCAACGTGGCACATTCATCGGTGCCATCGGTTCCCAGTTGTTATTCTGCGTGTCGTAAACCTCCCCGTTCGCCAGGATCTGGCTGCCGCGTTCACCGCCAATCACATAAATTTTGCCACCCAGTGCTGCCACACCGGGCAGAATACGTCCTATCTCCATCGGAGCCGACTCAATCCACTCGCGCCGAAAGATGTCGTACTTGATGACAGACTCGAAGATCCAATCCGTAGGCGTCCAGCCGGCCGACTGTTCGCGCCTGGACCCACCGATTACGTAGATGCTTTTCTTCGCACAAACTCGCGGACATACACGCAACGGTACCAACTGTCCACGGCGGGATGTCAAATCTTTGCGCACCGAACGTAGTGCAATCTTCAGCGATACATCCCGACACTCGGCAATGGCCTGATCGATCAATCCGACCGGCACCAGGGCGATGCGAACGTGCGATAGGATCTCAAACACGTACTGGCGTCTCGGTACCACATCGTGTCGTATCCAGCGCAGAGCGGCATTAAACACCTGGTACTCACTGTCAACCCGCAGTGCCTCGGAAGCGATCACCTTCACGAGCAGCGTATATGGAATGTCGAGCAGCTCGTCCTCGAGCGCCACCTTCGGGAAGTTGCTGTGGACAAAGTTGGCTGCCACCTCGGCCAGCTGGCGGCAATTGTGCGCTTCCGCGAACCTCAGTATGCCAAGTGCGTTTGATGAGTGTAGTTCCCGGCAGAGATATTCGCAGCATCCATCCACTACCTCCGGCACCTGTAACATGTCGGCAGCGGCCAGCAGTTCCTGTACGTTGCTCTGTGCGTTGCAACAATGAAAATGGTTTAGTGATCTGGCATTCGCTAGAATTCGATACGACCTACCTGTTCAATTTCTATCTGTCCAGTGTAGATAAACTCGACCAGCAGCTCCAAAATGTCGGCCCGTATCGAGTGCAACGTGACGGTCTTCTGTTTGCCTTCGCTCAGTCCCAGTTCTGGCCGGAACATGGCTTCAAAGTATGCGGAACTTGCGCTCAGCACGGCCCGATGGGCGTGGACGGACGTAGCATCGCCTACCTTGATCTCAACATCACAAAACCGTGAGTCGAGCCGCAGTGCGTTCAGATTAAGCAGCATTTTTTGTGCATAATGTGGACAGCTAAAACGAGGCTTGCCATTGCTATTCCCTGCAGTACCAGATATTCCTCCAACTGCTTGGGACAGGTCCGTGCCAGGTGAAAGTGACGATTGCGCCGAGAGGGAACAAATTATGTCTCCGCAATTATTGCCGTTGCAATTGTTTAGTGGAGGCATGGTTGAATCGTAGTTTTCCTTTAGTCACTTTTTTGAGATTTGCTATTTTTTTTTCTAAAAGGTCTATTTTATATCTGCTTTCCAATATTGCTATGCGTGTGTGTCGGTGGTACGCTGTACGCGACACCTCAGTTTACTTTTTTCTAACTAGAGACAAATCGTTGTTCGCCACTGATTAGGAGCAAAAAGTTTTCGTTTCACTGCGTTATGCTTCACTGAATGCAGTGTCCACATACAAGCGGACACAGTGCCACAGCAGTAGCATCTGCCAACACAATTTCCTCATTCGATGGTCTGTGCGATACGTGCCTTAATTAACACGTACATGGGCCGTCCGGAGCTGTGAGAGTGCGATTTCGTTGTGTTTTGCCTTCCTGCGCCCTAGCAGTACGCCCCACACGGATTCAGTCGTGTATACGGCTTGCTTGCTGGTGAGACTAATCAAAGAATTCATCATTTAATAAACCATCTTCGCGTCGGCAATGGCTCGTTGGCCACGACCCTTCACTCGAAAACTTTATTCACCAGTTAACACAGTCACCGCCACAGTTCTGCCGTGCCTGTTCCACAACTCAAGCTACTGCGCTGAGAGAAGAAAATCGCGATCGGATAAAACAATTACTGCAATTCACGAAACGCAGCCAGCTACCAGCAGTCTCTATGCGATGCTTCTTTCACCTACAAATTCGACTTGTCTTGCCGTTTTTATCGCTTGGAAAACTACACCAAACAGTCCCGACTTTCGCAAAGCTCTCTGCTGCGGTACCTCTCTGTGTTGGCGAAACCGTAAAATTTCTCCGACATCAACCTCTCGCACAATACGCAGCAGCAGTATTCGAATCGCATGACGACGTATGTATGTGCGGTAGTGTGCGTGATTTGTTTTTGTTTTGCTACCATCATTGCATGGGCGTTCTGCTACTAGCACATACACACACTTACATCAACCTGTCAGTTGCTAGACGACGGACGCAGACCCAGTGGACTGGAGAATGTGTTCAGAGCAGCAACGTATGAAAACAGCTTGTTGCGTCCACCAGTAGCCCCCAACCTAACGAGGAACGTGGGACAGGACATCATCATCATCATCAACGATGCCGTGGTTTCGTACTTTTCGATAAAGTTTAACAATCAGCTCACCATCTGTAACAGCCTGCAGCTCGAGAAACAGTCCCTGAAATGGTAAAGAATATGCGCGTGTAGGTACAACAACATTCTTCTACAACAGAGACAGAATGTTATTTGAATATAAAAGCAGTTTACTTTTAATTTATCCCTCCTCTGTTCGATTTCAGCATTATACTCATCATTGTCCAGCAAAAAACGTTTCACCACATCCATCGCTACCGGGCAGTTTGTTTTGAGGCACGTTGCTGCCCTGCCACCATGCCAGCTCACGGTGATCGATGCATCCAAAGCGCACCACGTGTCGTACGTATTGTTTTCCAAAAAATTGGAAAAGCTTACAGCCTTAGCTTTCGATTGTTCATTTCGAATGCAGTACGTGATGACACGCTCCTCATGCCTTTGCCATCGTGCTGGATGAGGATTATTCTGTGCTACAATATCGCTAGCGGCTGACGACACATTACTACCATCAATTGAGATTAATGACGATGGTGCATTCTGTACGAAATGTGCTGCACACTCCTCCACTGGCGGTACAGATACTGGTATTGGAATCGATAGAAGAAGCCTTTCATTGCCATGCTTTACGGTCGTTACAAGCATGCAGCGGAATGTTGGTATACCATTTACCAATGCACGTTTGCTAAAAGCTAAGATTCCATTGAGCACGCCTTCGGAGGTGAATGTTTCGTGTACGGGGTAAGTTACAAATCTTTCGTTATGCTCAATGTAAATATTCCATCGTTTTTGGTTTGAAAGATGGATGAAAAATCCGAGATTGATCTCTACTTTTACGCTTGCAAATAGGCACGCCGCATCTTTATGATTTCCTATCCAAAGAGTTTTTCCTTTCCTCGGTGGCATATTACGATGAAAAGTGATAGCCGCGCGTGCAAGCCTTTCGAATACTGATCGATTGCTGTACAGTGCTAGTACGTTGAATTTGGCTTCTTCAGCTTGCATTGCTTCGTCTAGGCGTTTGTCAAAGTGTACCTCTTCCGTGAGCCTGCTCGTCATGCGCTTCGAACTCGTTTGCCTGCCCTTTCCAAGCGTAAATATCTTCGGTACATCCGCTACAGTAGTTTGTTTTCTATCGGTATTATCGATGGTATAGAATTGATTGTTGTCCGTTAGCAGCAATGCCACCGCTTTACTTTCGAGCAGTGTAATTGCTATCACACCTCGAATGGGGATTTCTTTCCTTTCTGTAACGATTTGACTTGTTTCTTCCGAGAAATAGTAATGCACACGATGGATACCATTACCATCGGAGTATAGGAAGGCATTATTTTCCTTTTCGAAAGCGTAAGCTTCGATCGGGACTGGCTGATAAATTGTAGCGGCTGGAATGGTTAACACTTCTGGGGCTACCGTATGGCCAAAAATGACCAACGCTCCTGATTCCAGTAAAACCGTTAAACAAAGGTTAGTTTCCGAAAACTCAAAATCTATTACACACGAGGCAAAACAACGCACTGTTATGAGATCACTTTCACCCGTGTCCTGCTCTTGCAGCATGTAGATGCTGTTGTTGATGGCTACAAGCAAAATTTGTTCTCCGATGGTAAGCTTTGTGAAGCTCAGGAAATCACTCGTAAACCGTTCATTTGTTTCATTTACAACAAAACTTTTGATGCTAAATCGGGCGGTGACATCAATATTTTCTACCACAAGTTCATAACACTTGCTAGTAACATGCGACGAAAATCTTTTAGATCCATCTATCACTTCCAACACAAGTTGACCAGAAGACTCCTTTTGTCTCACTAAGAATAGTTCACCTTTTTTAGAACCACACTCAACATGAAGGACACGATTATAAGTGACGAGATTGGTAAACTTTTTATCCGCGTATTCGTTTACCATTAAATGACCATCTGACGAAACTAGGAACACTTGAGTAGCAGTAGTTTTTAACGCACTTAACGCAGCATTCAATTCGAGGTCACAGCGGGTAAACAATTGTTGCTCATTGAACGCACGAATCGATTCCAATACCAGTATCTGTACCGCCAGTGGAGGAGTGTGCAGCACATTTCGTACAAAATGCACCATCGTCATTAATCTCAATTGATGGTAGTAATGTGTCGTCAGCCGCTAGCGATATTGTAGCACAGAATAATCCTCATCCAGCACGATGGCAAAGGCATGATGAGCGTATCATCACGTACTGCATTCGAAATGAACAATCGAAAGCTAAGGCTGTAAGCTTTTCCAATTTTTTGGAAAACAATACGTACGACACGTGGTGCGCTTTGGATGCATCGATCACCGTGAGCTGGCATGGTGGCAGGGCAGCAACGTGCCTCAAAACAAACTGCCCGGTAGCGATGGATGTGGTGAAACGTTTTTTGCTGGACAATGATGAGTATAATGCTGAAATCGAACAGAGGAGGGATAAATTAAAAGTAAACTGCTTTTATATTCAAATAACATTCTGTCTCTGTTGTAGAAGAATGTTGTTGTACCTACACGCGCATATTCTTTACCATTTCAGGGACTGTTTCTCGAGCTGCAGGCTGTTACAGATGGTGAGCTGATTGTTAAACTTTATCGAAAAGTACGAAACCACGGCATCGTTGATGATGATGATGATGTCCTGTCCCACGTTCCTCGTTAGGTTGGGGGCTACTGGTGGACGCAACAAGCTGTTTTCATACGTTGCTGCTCTGAACACATTCTCCAGTCCACTGGGTCTGCGTCCGTCGTCTAGCAACTGACAGGTTGATGTAAGTGTGTGTATGTGCTAGTAGCAGAACGCCCATGCAATGATGGTAGCAAAACAAAAACAAATCACGCACACTACCGCACATACATACGTCGTCATGCGATTCGAATACTGCTGCTGCGTATTGTGCGAGAGGTTGATGTCGGAGAAATTTTACGGTTTCGCCAACACAGAGAGGTACCGCAGCAGAGAGCTTTGCGAAAGTCGGGACTGTTTGGTGTAGTTTTCCAAGCGATAAAAACGGCAAGACAAGTCGAATTTGTAGGTGAAAGAAGCATCGCATAGAGACTGCTGGTAGCTGGCTGCGTTTCGTGAATTGCAGTAATTGTTTTATCCGATCGCGATTTTCTTCTCTCAGCGCAGTAGCTTGAGTGGTTGAGTAGCTTGAGGCACGGCAGAACTGTGGCGGTGACTGTGTTAACTGGTGAATAAAGTTTTCGAGTGAAGGGTCGTGGCCAACGAGCCATTGCCGACGCGAAGATGGTTTATTAAATGATGATTTCTTTGATTAGTCTCACCAGCAAGCAAGCCGTATACACGACTGAATCCGTGTGGGGCGTACTGCTAGGGCGCAGGAAGGCAAAACACAACGAAATCGCACTCTCACAGCTCCGGACGGCCCATGTACGTGTTAATTAAGGCACGTATCGCACAGACCATCGAATGAGGAAATTGTGTTGGCAGATGCTACTGCTGTGGCACTGTGTCCGCTTGTATGTGGACACTGCATTCAGTGAAGCATAACGCAGTGAAACGAAAACTTTTTGCTCCTAATCAGTGGCGAACAACGATTTGTCTCTAGTTTTCCGTGAAGAAGAAAAAAGTAAACTGAGGTGTGAACCTGTCAGTGACACCGACACAAACGCATAATAAAGGCTATATTTATTCGAATGAATAACAATAGTAGAAGAAAAAACCAAACTACCAAATTTTTCGTTTCACTTGCTTATTGGACCCCGGTTATGATACTTTTCTCATCCGCTGTTGGTCAGATGTAAGGGTAGTGAACGTACTACGTCTGCTGCAAATTAAAATGTACTTCTAAGGTGTTCAATTTCAGAATCTATGTGGCTTCGACGTTAATTTCAGTTCCCACACTGCTCCATCAAATATTAAGGTGCGTCTGAAGGAGCAAGACTATCGATTCGATGTGTTGATTGAAGAGCATACACATACATGCAGTGACTATTTCATTCAGTCGTACTCAAGAATTGTTGTTGAAGTAACGTAGATACAATACAATTGATAGCTATTTGAGAAGCTCATCCGCTAGGCGTGTTCTGGACGGTATATTACGATTCCCATGAACCCAATGAATGATTCTTCTGATCGAAGTGTATGATCAATTGCACGTCAGTTGCAGCGTCTTAAAGCAGGAGTTTCTGGAACATGGACAACAGTTCTACGGTACTGGCGCTAGTGATTCATATTGCCGGTGGTTTAGATTTGCGTTAAATTACTATGATGTCCTGGATTTATGTTAGCTATACAAGCCACCGGGTCATCTAGTTGTGGCTTGCAATACCATCCCTATACTACTTGGGAGACGACACCCGGAAACGTTTGTAAATAGAAAAAAAAACACATCTTGATCAAAAACAAAGCGATTTCCATTATTACCAATTGATTTATCAAAACACTTTATTTAGAATTTATCAGCAATTGACAAATGAGATGTACAACAGACACAACAAGATGGTTTTCGGGATCGGCGCATAGTGTCCTGTAGTAGATGATACTGGGGAACGTAGTACAATGGTTTATGTTATACGTTTTTTACGTTGTTTATCCATAAATCAGAATGGACATTTACTGGGTTCACTTTCCAGAGGTAACCGAAGTTTTTTTATGCGTACAACGTAAATATCGAAGCAAGACGAGTGTTACCTTTTTTATGTGTACAAGCTTATCAGGCCATTGCCGAGTGTCGGGATGTATCGCTGAAGATTGCACTACGTTCGGTGCGCAAAGATTTGACATCCCGCCGTGGACAGTTGGTACCGTTGCGTGTATGTCCGCGAGTTTGTGCGAAGAAAAGCATCTACGTAATCGGTGGGTCCAGGCGCGAACAGTCGGCCGGCTGGACGCCTACGGATTGGATCTTCGAGTCTGTCATCAAGTACGACATCTTTCGGCGCGAGTGGATTGAGTCGGCTCCGATGGAGATAGGACGTATTCTGCCCGGTGTGGCAGCACTGGGTGGCAAAATTTATGTGATTGGCGGTGAACGCGGCAGCCAGATCCTGGCGAACGGTGAGGTTTACGACACGCAGAATAACAACTGGGAACCGATGGCACCGATGAATGTGCCACGTTGCGAGTTCGGATGGGTGGCAAAATTTATGTGATTGGCGGTGAACGCGGCAGCCAGATCCTGGCGAACGGTGAGGTTTACGACACGCAGAATAACAACTGGGAACCGATGGCACCGATGAATGTGCCACGTTGCGAGTTCGGACTGTGTACGCTCGGTGGTACGCTGTACGCGATGGGCGGCTGGATCGGGGAGGACATTGGAGGTTCGATCGAATGTTATGATCCGATGAAAAACGCATGGCGCATGGTGGGTGACCTTCCGGAACCGAAATTTAGCATGGGCGTCGTGAGTTTCGAAGGTAAGGCAAATCGATTCTGAAATGGTGTTGTTCAAACCATTAAACCGAGTTGTCTAATTTACAACACAGGATTAATATACATTGTCGGTGGCTGTAATACTCACTCGCGCTATCTAACTGATTTAATTAGGTAAGCAAACCGTAAACATGTCAATAAGCAGAACCATTAACTTAACTCTCTTTCCTGCCTACTTGGTGCAGTTACAACCCCGTTACAAACGAATGGACAAAGCTCGCGTGTATGCAAACAGCTCGCTGCCAGATGGGAGTCGCTATCCTGGATCGGCATCTTTACGTAGTCGGTGGCAACAGCAGTCAGCAGGAGATTTTGAAGTGTACCTCTTCCGTGAGCCTGCTCGTCATGCGCTTCGAACTCGTTTGCCTGCCCTTTCCAAGCGTAAATATCTTCGGTACATCCGCTACAGTAGTTTGTTTTCTATCGGTATTATCGATGGTATAGAATTGATTGTTGTCCGTTAGCAGCAATGCCACCGCTTTACTTTCGAGCAGTGTAATTGCTATCACACCTCGAATGGGGGTTTCTTTCCTTTCTGTAACGATTTCACTTGTTTCTTCCGAGAAATAGTAATGCACACGATGGATACCATTACCATCGGAGTATAGGAAGGCATTATTTTCCTTTTCGAAAGCGTAAGCTTCGATCGGGACCGGCAGATAAATTGTAGCGGCAGGAACGGTTAACACTTCTGGGGCTACCGTATGGCCAAAAATGACCAACGCTCCTGATTGCAGTAAAACCGTTAAACAAAGGTTAGCTTCCGAAAACTCAAAATCTATTACACACGAGGCAAAACAACGCACTGTTATGAGATCACTTTCACCCGTGTCCTGCTCTTGCAGCATGTAGATGCTGTTGTTGATGGCTACAAGCAAAATTTGTTCTCCGATGGTAAGCTTTGTGAAGCTCAGGAAATCACTCGTAAACCGTTCATTTGTTTCATTTACAACAAAACTTTTGATGCTAAATCGGGCGGTGACATCAATATTTTCTACCACAAGTTCATAACACTTGCTAGTAACATGCGACGAAAATCTTTTAGATCCATCTATCACTTCCAACACAAGTTGACCAGAAGACTCCTTTTGTCTCACTAAGAATAGTTCACCTTTTTTAGAACCACACTCAACATGAAGGACACGATTATAAGTGACGAGATTGGTAAACTTTTTATCCGCGTATTCGTTTACCATTAAATGACCATCTGACGAAACTAGGAACACTTGAGTAGCAGTAGTTTTTAACGCACTTAACGCAGCATTCAATTCGAGGTCACAGCGGGTAAACAATTGTTGCTCATTGAACGCACGA
>KZ061783.1:0-29378 GCA_002091835.1 Anopheles maculatus
AATCGCCCACTGGATCGCTTCTAAATTGCTATGATCTAGTAGTTCGTTAAGCCAAGGAGAAGGTAAATCCTCACAGTTCTAATCAATCCGCGCGGCGTGTGCTATTTGAGTTCTGTTAGTTCTCGTGTGCATATATTTTTTAACATTTTTATACAGCACGATGTTAAGAAACACTGACTAGCATAAATGGGTTTCGCTGCGACAGTCGTCATTTACCCATTTGCTGCAAGCCCTATAAACTCAACCATCCTAACTAGAACAAAACGCAACGCAATTGGGGAAAGCTTAGTTAAATTAGTTTTCGTTCGATTCACTGTACCAGCTTCAGTACTGTACTGGTGAATGGGCAAAACCTACGGGTGTGTAGGTTAATGTGGGTGTTAGATTTCAACGATGGTATAGAGAGAGAGACACACAGAAAAAGCGGCAGTCTTTTGAAAGGTGTGTCCAGTGTTTGGACAGAAGAGTGTAAAGGTGTGTCTAGGGGTGGGGGGTGGTTAGCAGGAGATGGTGTGTACTTGTTGCCGCCTGTTGCTCCAATGCGATCCCGGTGACGAACGATTGCAAACCTGCACCTTCGTCGTCGTCGTCGTCTTTATTTGAACATGTCTTCAAAGCGCAGGGGTTGCGGCTATTGGGACGCGTACCTGGTCAGACGCAAAACCCAACTGTCCGAGTGGGTGAATCAGTGTCGGATACGGGTCGGAAGATATTGGAATGGAACAGATCGCAAACCACTTTCCGTGCAGCGCGACGCTTGCATATGCTAAACCGTGGGTATAGCAGACAACCTGGGCGAGGAAGAAATGTCGGCCCCGTTAATGTGTTCGTCGCCTGTGGAGTGGTTCGTGGTTCTGCTGTTTGCGTTTCGTTTGCCATCCTGCATTCATCCCGCTGGCTGGTGTAAATTAAATTAGAAATAGAGTTCGGACGTTTGCAAACTGTGACGCATCAACGCACAACAACGTGCATCCTTCAGCAGCAGAGGTTAGATTCTGTTGAATTTTATTAGATACAAATATTAATGAAAGGCTTTAGTTTTTGTAAACACGAGCAATTTAAGAAACAAACATCTCAACCTCCGCAAAATCGTGCTATAATTGTACATGAGCTAGCCTTAATTGAGATCGCGAAACGAAACAAACGCATTAGAAGTGGCCGTCCATTTTATTCTCTCTTTCTATATTTTCCCGTCATCAACATTGTGCCGCGCTTCCTTCTTGGGGACGTCCATCATCGCCGTTTCTCGTGGGCGTCGTTAATCGTGCCAGGGGCCGTTAATTCACTACCAAGGTCAATTTATTGCTGTTCTTGCCACTTCTCACCCGGCTGGACAAGCAGGTATTCTTGCTCGCAATTTCTGGCGTCCCAAGTTGAGAAGTGTATTAATTATCTGACCGACGACGGCTCCGATCCGTTGTTCCGGCAGCTTTATGTCTGGTAGTTAGTGGTGAACTCGTCGTCGTTGGAAACGAACGTCGACATTGTTTCACCAACCGTTGTGACACATCGATCAGATGAATTCCACCGGCTGTTTGGGTGCGTATCTCGAGCGCTTTTTCACGCACACGAAACTTTGCGTACAGTTTAGCGAACTTACGCTCCATGTAGCGTTCGATTTCGGTACGATCGATGAATGCGTTAGGTTGGGCGACACGTTCTGGCTGATCGTTGATCGTTTGACATTCAACCGTACAGGTCGAACGGGAATCTTGCTTTTGGGTCACTTTCGACCGAATACCTTCCAGCACGATCGTTAACCATTGGCGATCGTCTGGGTGGAGATTTTCCGAAGGTGCCGGTACAAACATTTCTGGGTTTTCGATTATGTCGGGTACTCGGAGCAGTAGAGCAGACCGGAGTGCATCCTGCAGTCGAAGTAGGTAGTCTATATCCATCTGGATAGACTGCGAAGGTTCGGTTCGTTTTTCGGGCGTATCAGCCTGCAGGGAGCTGATATCTTCGTCGGTACGTTCGTTAAGCGTTTCGAACTGTTTCACCAAATGCTGTAAGGGTTCGAATGGGCCATCGCCCACCAACTCAGGATCGTTTTGTAGTAACATCTCTAGCGGTTCGTCGAGAAGGTGTGGGAAAATAAAGGGATGCGTCAGGTTGTCTTCGAGCAGCTGCTGGAGGAGTAGCTTCGCGCAACTGTTTCGGAGAGCTTTCTGATCTGGCGGCGTGTTGTTAAAGCGATCAATCCACTGGGCAGTTTTCCTGATGTCGATGGGTTCTTCTAAGCTCGGGATAAGATTGCGCAGCACTTGCAAACACTGAGCATATTCTTGATCGAGTAAATGATCGTGTGGCTTAGTTTCTTTGCCCGAATCCATCGTATGTTAAAAAATATTAGGAAAATATATAGAAGTTCTTGTAGATCGCTATCAAAATAAAACAATGTTCGTACTTGGCACTTGAAATCACGGATGCTTCGGTTTCGTATTTTATCATTCACCAATGGCAACTAGATGGGTTTCATGTGTAGTCCTAAACCGCCTACTTAGTTATCCAATATTGATCCTGTTTTCTTTCCTTTTCATTTACAGAGTGGAACCGAAACGAACGCGCCGAAAAGTGTCTCCCGTAGCAAACTCATCATCCCCACTTTCAACCTCACTAGCGAACGAGGAGGACCAGGTAGCGAATGTTACCATCATTCAGGTGTCCAACAGTAACAACGGCACGACTCCATCGCCAACAATGACTACAGCTTCTTCGCCGAAGCCTCCAGTGTCTCGATTTAACTTCCCAAAAGCAAAACCGTCGATTGTTACGCCCACCACGGTACCGACCGGTGTGTCCACCATCATAACGGATGACGTAGGACCCGGTAGCGATCATAACTATAAGAGCAACGTGCAAATCATTCCGTCCAACATCGAGTATGCAGCAAACGAAGATCAACTAATGCAACCGTCTATTATCGCGTCAATAAACGAGCAACAGATCACAACGGTAACCGTGCCGAACAACGTGCAGTCGGTTCCGATCAGTTCGTCGGTCATGGCAACGCCCCGAAGCCAACCACCAACTGTACAGGTCGCCGTAGCAACCTCCTCAACGCCCATCAAGGGACCGGAAAGTAATTTCGGCACCGTAACACAGATTGCCGTCAATTCTTCCACTGTTGCGGGTGATGTTTCGGGTGTCAGTAAACCGATCCATTGCCAATCGTCGTCGTCACAGTCCAGTCAACATTATGAGCAGGTTTTCCTTACCAGCACCGTGCAGGTCACAGCGGGAGGTGGACAAACGAACGCGCCAAACTTTGAGGATCAGGCAGTCGTATCCGTTGCGCCGATTGTGTCCAAAGCAACCGCCGGCAATAAGAGCAGTAAGGTGCTGCTGCTCAGCAGACAGTCACGCTCGTCTAGTCATTCGGATATTCCACTTCCCGCGAGGCTGGCAATTAAGGGTAACCGAACCAATGAGGTCGGCGGCAGCAGCAATGATAAGGAAAATCGTGTTCAACACGATACTATCATTGGGAGTAACGGTAGCAGCATCGGTGGCACAGCATCAACCTCCAAACAAGGAACAGCGCCATCTGCGGGCAATCTGGGTGGAGGTTTTCCGAAGGTGCCGGTACAAACATTTCTGGGTTTTCGATTATGTCGGGTACTCGGAGCAGTAGAGCAGACCGGAGTGCATCCTGCAGTCGAAGTAGGTAGTCTATATCCATCTGGATAGACTGCGAAGGTTCGGTTCGTTTTTCGGGCGTATCAGCCTGCAGGGAGCTGATATCTTCGTCGGTACGTTCGTTAAGCGTTTCGAACTGTTTCACCAGATGCTGTAAGGGTTCGAATGGGCCATCGCCCACCAACTCAGGATCGTTTTGTAGTAACATCTCTAGCGGTTCGTCGAGAAGGTGTGGGAAAATAAAGGGATGCGTCAGGTTGTCTTCGAGCAGCTGCTGGAGGAGTAGCTTCGCGCAACTGTTTCGGAGAGCTTTCTGATCTGGCGGCGTGTTGTTAAAGCGATCAATCCACTGGGCAGTTTTCCTGATGTCGATGGGTTCTTCTAAGCTCGGGATAAGATTGCGCAGCACTTGCAAACACTGAGCATATTCTTGATCGAGTAAATGATCGTGTGGCTTAGTTTCTTTGCCCGAATCCATCGTATGTTAAAAAATATTAGGAAAATATAAAGAAGTTCTTGTAGATTGCTATCAAAATAAAACAATGTTCGTACTTGGCACTTGAAATCACGGATGCTTCGGTTTCGTATTTTATCATTCACCAATGGCAACTAGATGGGTTTCATGTGTAGTCCTAAACCGCCTACTTAGTTATCCAATATTGATCCTGTTTTCTTTCCTTTTCATTTACAGAGTGGAACCGAAACGAACGCGCCGAAAAGTGTCTCCCGTAGCAAACTCATCATCCCCACTTTCAACCTCACTAGCGAACGAGGAGGACCAGGTAGCGAATGTTACCATCATTCAGGTGTCCAACAGTAACAACGGCACGACTCCATCGCCAACAATGACTACAGCTTCTTCGCCGAAGCCTCCAGTGTCTCGATTTAACTTCCCAAAAGCAAAACCGTCGATTGTTACGCCCACCACGGTACCGACCGGTGTGTCCACCATCATAACGGATGACGTAGGACCCGGTAGCGATCATAACTATAAGAGCAACGTGCAAATCATTCCGTCCAACATCGAGTATGCAGCAAACGAAGATCAACTAATGCAACCGTCTATTCACGGTACCGACCGGTGTGTCCACCATCATAACGGATGACGTAGGACCCGGTAGCGATCATAACTATAAGAGCAACGTGCAAATCATTCCGTCCAACATCGAGTATGCAGCAAACGAAGATCAACTAATGCAACCGTCTATTATCGCGTCAATAAACGAGCAACAGATCACAACGGTAACCGTGCCGAACAACGTGCAGTCGGTTCCGATCAGTTCGTCGGTCATGGCAACGCCCCGAAGCCAACCACCAACTGTACAGGTCGCCGTAGCAACTTCCTCAACGCCCATCAAGGGACCGGAAAGTAATTTCGGCACCGTAACACAGATTGCCGTCAATTCTTCCACTGTTGCGGGTGATGTTTCGGGTGTCAGTAAACCGATCCATTGCCAATCGTCGTCGTCACAGTCCAGTCAACATTATGAGCAGGTTTTCCTTACCAGCACCGTGCAGGTCACAGCGGGAGGTGGACAAACGAACGCGCCAAACTTTGAGGATCAGGCAGTCGTATCCGTTGCGCCGATTGTGTCCAAAGCAACCGCCGGCAATAAGAGCAGTAAGGTGCTGCTGCTCAGCAGACAGTCACGCTCGTCTAGTCATTCGGATATTCCACTTCCCGCGAGGCTGGCAATTAAGGGTAACCGAACCAATGAGGTCGGCGGCAGCAGCAATGATAAGGAAAATCGTGTTCAACACGATACTATCATTGGGAGTAACGGTAGCAGCATCGGTGGCACAGCATCAACCTCCAAACAAGGAACAGCGCCATCTGCGGGCAATACACCCGCTCCGATCCACCTTACCGGTGGAAGTCCTTCCAAGAGGCCGGCCATCGATCGTAACATTTACACACCACATCCACAGCGTGCTGCTCCACTGCTGCAACGAGGACTTACCGAGCTGGTTTTGAGTACGAGACCATCAGCCAGCACGGCGGCCGTTAATGGGACGGATCAGGCAGCTATCGTTGCGCGTGGCCGAAGAGCTCCGGTAGAGAACAAAATTCGATCCGATCATTTGCCACCTGAACAGCGGCGCCGCAGCTCATCAACTTCGGACGCACGGCAGGAACACACGCAGGCGCGCCTAAACGGAGCATCATCGGGCGGTCCTCCAGCTGGTGGAGCTGGGCCCGGTCGCTTACAGTCTCCACCGCAACCATTTCGTCCCCATCATCAGCTCATCAACGTACCCGAAGGAAGTCAACTGAATGGGGCGATAAATGGGCACGGAACACCGATCGGCGGCAATCGTAAGCTAACGCTCCGCGAACAGCAAGTATTTCAGCTCCGGCGAGAGATGATGCATCCTGGCGGTGTACGGTTACAGTTGCGTCGCAAGGATTGTATCAATTCCATCGGGCTGGTGGATGCGTTCGGTGCCGTATGGGTGGCGGGTTGGAAGCAAAAGGAACATCCGGTCCTGTACAATGCGCTTCACATCGGCGATCAGATGATTAGTGTGGCCGGTGTTGCGATCACGACCGCAGCCGAAGCACACAAAGCAATCCGGGCGGCACCGGGTTTGTTTGTAAGTGGGAGCAACATACGAAACGACGAAGAAACATTTAATGAACAGGGAAATAATTTGTTTTTATTTTCCCCCCCCCCGTTTCCGGTTGAACTCATTATCCGTCGTGTTCCATTCGGGCGGGTATACGCCATTCGGCGTGAGCTTGATGGGCAGTGTTTGGGGCTGATTCGGGATGGCAACACGGCAACCATTGTGGACGTTGTAACTCATTATCCGCCGTGTTCCATTCGGGCGGGTATACGCCGTTCGGCGTGAGCTTGATGGGCAGTGTTTGGGGCTGATTCGGGATGGCAACACGGCCACCATTGTGGACGTTGTACCGAACAGTTTAGCTGCACGGCATGGATTGCCTCCGAAGGTATATAAAACCATCCGTCCATATTTACTCGGGACGTGATGTAAATAATGTACTAATATTCCTTCTTTTGGTTTCTTTCGTACAGGCAAAATCTTGTGATGGATTATCGTTAACGTTTTGGGTGTTGACGGAAATCAACGGTAGGCCGTTAAATTTATTCTTTAAGGAGAACGAAATACGCGATCGTTTGAATGCTGTCGGGCGAGATATATCGATACTGGTATGTATGGCTAACGTGTGCCTGAAACTATCTACAATGTCTCCCAATTTCAGGTACAACCAGCAGACCTGGTAACGAAGCTGAAAAAGCAGCTGAAATCTCTACGTGGCCACAAGGATTTTATTGTGCAATAGGGCAACACTGTGCAGCGTGCAGGTAACAACATCACAGAGGATCAAAAAAACACAGTACCGTTAAGCAGGGAATTAGTATCGTGTCCGTCTACTACTGGTTTGTAATTGTAACAACTACTAAGCGGAATTGTAGAGAAAGAAGCGGGACTTAGTTTTTTTTTTTATACAAATGACACGATAAATCAACCGTGTTTATCTCTAGCAAGACACACATTTTCTAATAATAGTAGCAAGAAGTAATGTGTGTAATGACTAGTGATGGGTCGTGTGACATTGTGGCACCACAGTTACACAGCATACTCCCAAACTTAATATAATTGTGGTACCACACTTAAACGTCACATCTCATCAATGCAACATAGACGAATGAAGTCGCAAGAATTCAAACCTTTTTATAAAACACACTTTTGTACAATCGCACTATCTTGGGCATAGTCACTACCACAGCGTTTGTGTTACCGCACAGTTACTGTGTCATTGCACGGGTCTGGGCACATGATTGATGTTGCATGGAAGCGATGTGACATTTTAGTGTGGTACAACAGTAATACAGCACAGCAGACTGTGTGCGGTAACACAGCCAAAAGTGTCACTTGACCCACCACTAGTAATGATTAGCAGAGTATATGCCTAACGCATGCTATTACTACTACTATTACTATTGAATCTTATCCACTACTATCATACTAGGACGCATAGTACACCTTCAATACCTACTACTACTACTACTTACTATTTTCGCAAACTAACGGAACATATTAATGTAGGAAAGAGTTTTTTTGTTTAGTTTCAGTAGTACATACACTTAACACCGTTGCGAGCGAGTCATACTTTGAATGAACCTAATTTACGATATGTGATGTCTCAATGTGCTGATAGGATGTGCATTAGGTGGCGATAAAAAAAAACCGGGGACTAAAATTTTCCTCTCCAGTAAACGATTAGTGCAAATTTTGTGAGCTAGAACTTAGTAGTGCGACATTTACGTAGCAAAATCATCCGCCCACTTGCGTTGAGGGGGTGGTAGTGGACTTTCCCCGAAACTGAACCTGAGGCCAATAAGAGCAAATACCAAAATTTTAGTTTCTTTTTTTTTTTTGGGGATTTTTTTTATTGATGATCGTTGTGTAATTTAGGCAAACTTTTTTCGAGTCTTTGTTTCATCGGGTGGCGTATAGGATAAATTCGTTCTCCAGTTATTTGATGTTAGAAAATACGTCAAAAATGTTGTTATTTCTAACGAAATTATTGATTGGCGCTCTTTCAGGACGAGGGAAACCACAACCCACCCTCCCATCCTGTGGAAGAAAGGTGGTGAAGAATGTTAAGCAAAAACAAAAACAATATTAACTAATAACTCAATCACTCAACTGCAAAACACAAAAACGTAAACAAAAAGGCTGTAAAACTTTGCACAACTTTGTGTGAAATCCCTACTGTGTGTGTGTGTGTGAGTGTGTGAAAGTGTGACTGTGTGTAGTAGTAGTAACAGAAAAGCTTCTTCTGTTTCGATGTAAATGCCGCACGAGCAGGAGAAGCAGCAGTTGTACAGTAAGTAGAAAAATGGAGTCGAATCTTTTTCTCAAACAAAAACATAAGAAAACAAAGGCTGACACAAACGGTAACAGAAGTATATGCTTACAGGCGCTGTTTTGCGGTTTAATAGTAGAGAGTTTTGATATGAAATTTTAGACAAAAGTAAACAACAGCAGCTAAGATATGAAGCTTTTTCTTTGATCATAACCAATGGCACCTGTTAATAAGACGAAAGTAGTGTAGGAATTCATTCTTTAGGAACCTCTTTTTACAAGGAAACAACAAAACAAAGTGATTCTTGATATAAGATTTTTTTTTTAGTAACGAGTGTGGTGTGTGCTGTCATAGTCGTATTGTGTAGTCGTGTTGATAAAAACAAGCGTTCTCTTTCGTATAAAAGCGTAAAAAAACTGCTGAACTATAAACTGAAGCTAGAGGCGAAAAAATAAACCGTGAGCGCGTGCATAGTGTTTTTTGGTTTCCATTTTTTAACAAATTCCTCCTGGTGTAAGCTTTGTTGTTCTTTCGACCGTTTGTGTGAAAGAAATTAGTTGCTGGTGATGTGTAGCAAGCGCATACTTCTGGTATTACTCGAGACGTCATGGATGTGATAGTGCTCTCGGCAACCACTGAACACTCGAGAACTGATGACAACCAGCAACAAGCTTCCTTCGATTGGATTCAAGATAGACGATTCTTGTTTAGTATTGTTGCTGTTAATGATCATAGGACTGGGTGGCTTCAAGAACAACGCAACGGAGACAAAAATGTAACAATATGTCAAATTTGATTCAAGAAGCAAGACAAACACGGAGCAATTGTTCTACAGATACATATCGCAAAGTTACGAAGGGGCCACACAACACTTCAACACGAGTACTGTTACTCATAATAACTAACTACTACTGAGTAACATAACTACTCATAATCAACATCGCAACCAGCTGATCCTGCAATCCCCAGGCAAAAAGTATTAGCATCTGCTACCACTTTATGCGAATGGTGCGCATTCGCTCCTAATAATTCACGATTGCAACAGTACGTAAGGAGCAAACTGTGCTAAGACTTTTTTTTATTATCGCCATGTTGTACCTATGCGCAGATTGTTCCAGCAATGGCCCGAGATGCAGACTGGCGCCAAATTCGGTAGTTCACGTCGGTTTGGTTTAGCCGGGAGTAGATCCAGATAGGGAGCCGATTGGAAATGACCCACAGGTCACCATTGCTATCAATCTAAAGATGACCAAAAGAAGATAATTAGTTAAAGCTTCCCATTTGATGTGACCGAGCGTCTGAATGCTTCGATTGCCACAATTACTTACCCTTAGATCAGCGGGATAAATCATCTCCTCATTGTCCAGATGCACAATGCCATGGTTCTCCGGTGCAAAATGCTTCTTAGTGTTCCAACAACCCACCGCGTTGCGATTAATTTCCGCATAGAACAGCACCCCGGTCTGTGGATCGTACGCATGGCTCGAACTTTGCGCGTTGGGCCCACGGGCACCCAGGTGATGGAAAGCCCGTCCGTATGCACCATTGCCGAGCTGGGCTAGCGTTTCGTTCTGCAGTATCCGGTTCGATACGGCAATCTCGCTTACCGATGCCATCGCGTGCAGATACACGGTACGCTCGGTATCACTGGTCTGCCACCGTCCACCGACTGCCACCGAGAAGATGCCATCGTACCAGGTGAACTGTTGCTCGGCGATATTGAAATCTCCGTACCGTGGTTCGAAGGAAAAGTAATTATGCTCGAAGCGCCACATCCGTCCCTCGGTCAACCCGAACACGTACAACCGGCGCCACTCGTAGTCGGGAATGTACGCGTATGCCCGGCCACAGTCGACCTCATCAACGTCTACCTCGATGTTCGGTATGCCGTACCCAAATTCAACCATTTCCGCCGGTATTTCGAACCGTCGCACACTGCGATGGATGGTCAAGTCGATGACCCACAGGGCGGGCCGTTGTACTTGACGGCCAGCACCGCCCGGATATTCGAGGTAGCCCGTATCGACGAACCACAACCGATCGCAACGATCCACCTGGGTACGGTAGACCGAGATGATGCGTTTCGGATCCGCAGCAAAATCGTTCTACAAAAAGAAAACCAAAAAACGATTTAAACGAAAGTAAAATATTAAAGCAACTCGGCCGTACTTACCCGCAGTGAGTTGACCAGTGTGTTAGGATAAGGTTCCAGTGTTGGTTCGTTCACGGACGGATTGCGTGACATGTCTATAACGTTCAACGTCGCTGGAATGCCGGGACGACGGCGAGGTATCGTGACGTACAGGAAACCTTTGTGATGTGTCACACCCATCGGCAGATTTCCATACGCATTAAATGTGTCCTCATCGGATGGGACGGTATTGGCCGAAAACAGTACATTTTGTGATGCTACAAAAGAGACACCCAGAAGATTGTAAACGGCCACACAAAAAGAACAAGAACCGCTTATGCGTACCATTATTTTTGCTGCTGGATCTTAGCTGTGACCACTGGTAAACGAGTTGAAGCTTTTCGGCCGATGTTACGCTTACCAGCACACTTAACAAGCTGACCAAAACGAGGGACCATAATAGGACTACCAACTTGGCCATTGCTGTATACTAAACTGCAGCTGATCGCGACTTTCGCTCGGGAAGTGATGACACCGACTAAGGAAGAGTCCCATTTTATAAACGCCTTATCTTCGCTTTCGGAAGAATCTTTCCCGTGCGCTTTGGGATCGTAGGTTCGGTTCGGTGTATGACCTTGGAGAGATTACGAGCGGCAGCAGCAGCGAGTGGGACTGTACTTGGTTAGGTTTAGATGGGAAATCCACTGCATGGAGAATGGAAGCTGCGGTGTCCGTGCATGTGGGTCTTTCTTGTGTTTGATGCATTTGATGTTATACACATGGACGCTGTAACATCGTCAAGCGCCAGTGTGGGAAACTACTGATTGCTTGTAAAGTTTGCCAGGAGAATACAGGCTTGTGGTTGTTATTTTTCCTTGTTTACAAATATGATTAACCTCGGCGTGCGCAAAGCATTAATTGATTTTAAACAGAACATTCAACCCCCAGGTTAATTTCATTTGACAAAAAGCGAGGAGCATACTCTAAAATAAGCTGTATCTTACTTTTGATGTAGCAAATTATACCGGTCAGACTAAGGTTTCTGGACTCAAGTTTTGATGGATTGATAGCGTAACAGCGTCCGTCAAAAAGACCGTGATAATGGATTGGTAGACAGTGTTGCTAGATTGGGAACGGTATTGAGGATTTCTGCCGTTACCCAAGACCAAGACCACAAAGCAGTTGCAGCGGCTAACTTCAATTCTTTCTCCCTGAAAAGGAACTGGAGCGTTGACCGAGTCGCTACCTCTCGTCGTTGTGGAACAAAATCAAGTAGCACTAGAAGAAATCAAAGTTGAAGAAATCAGTGTTGCAGTGTTAAAATCCTTTTCGGTTATTTAGCTCATCAACCCAAAGACTCAAACAAACAAATTCGTTGATAGAGAGCTGAACGAGTCACACAACTATTCCATGTCAAATAGTGCTATTCTGAACAATCGGAGGAATAACTTACTAAGTTGTAACTAACTTCAAGACTGTAGAAAAGAAAGATGAGAGTTTACGCCTAGAGGATATGCAATTAGTAATGTGTCAAGGATAACATCCTTGGCTATACGCCTAAAGATAGACAATGTATTACACTATAGTTGATGTCTTGATTGAGAACGAAACAGAATGGACACACCCAAACGAGGCATTTGTCTATGCATCGTTAGTAAAGCAGGTGACACAGTATCCTGTACCTCTGGACGAATAGAGGTTTGAAGTTAAGAAAGTTACCACCACCAAAAGGTCCGAACCAGCTTCCTTTCTCCCTTCGGAGTAGGCCGTACCTCTGACTCCTGAAGACTGAGCTAAGGAAGATTATGCAGGACTATGGATTTTCTGGAAAGCTGACTGATGGCAAGGGATTGAATTTGCCTGTGTGCTGTTGAACATTCTTTTGGAGTGCATCATACAAATCTGCCAATTCTTAGGTGCATCTGGATGACATCTACATTATCAGTCGTACATGTGCGGCAATGTTCGAAGCGTCTTTAGGACATGATGTCCTTAGGATTAAATTAAACAGACGAATACAAAGTAACTGCTTCCCAGTGTTGTACAGTGAAGGTGAGAGATCATAACTTCACGGTCACGTGATGTCCGGAATTATGCTAGCGCCAGGAAAATGTTCCCACGAGCTTGCTGTGCTGCTTGCCGGTGCAAATATTCTGATGGAAATCTGGAACTCGTTTTTAGCAGATCGGTAATGCAGAATAGCGGCAATGAGCCTGACTTAGATCGGAGTGGCCTTGGATTACTGGATGGATTACTTGACCAAATTTCAATTGTTGATGAGAATTGTATTTGATTATTGTTTACAAACTCCACAAGCACTAGTGTCTTCGTATCAGGCCAACAATGTACATCAACAACCAAGAAGGGAAGGATTTAAAATATTCACTTACCCTGTTCTTCCGCCTTTCCCAAGACACATCCGTTCCTCTTCTGTAAACCATTCGAACGCATTCGAGCGCATTCTACCCGTGTTGTTGGGTGCAAAACGAGCTGCATGCACCTACACCCGCAGCTGCATTTGCCTATGACGTTGTGGAACTGTGTGTGTGCGTCTTTGAGTTTCCTTTGGCCAACCCTTGTATGTTTGTCCACCGCTCCGTGCCATTTTGGCTTGCACAGATTTATTCGGAGCATGCTTTTGTTTATTCTCCTTCCTCTAAGTTTTCCACTCTGGTTCGTCCGGATTTTGGTCCGCTTCAGCGAAAGATAGATGGAAGTATATCGATACAACAATTCAACTTGGGATGGCAAAGGTTTGGCGTACACGGTGGGTTTTTTTTGACGTACTCTTTGTTTACCGTTCGTCAAGATATGGGCAGCAGTAGAGACGAACAGGACCGAAGGGAAAGGATACCCACTCTGATTACATCTACAGACACCCGGAGGTTCTTGTGTTTTGTACGCATGTTTATGCATGTGTGCGGGTAAGTTCTTGCTGGTGCTTGAGAGGAGAAGAGAAAGGATAACAAACGAATATCCTTCGGGTCACCTAGAATGGATGCAAGAATGAATGTACGCCCGCACCAGCGTACCACGAAAGCAGCGAGAAACAACAGAATGAAAAAGGATCCCTTTTCGACAAAAAGATGCAAGCATCAGGGTCCTTCTTGCTGGTCGCATTCGTAAGGATAAAAAGAGCAAAAGAGAAAACAAAACATGTAGCGAAATCAAAGCAGTGTATCTGCTGCGTCTTGTATCTGCTGCTTGGCAGTTGCAACAGAACCGGTGCAGTTGGGTGCAGTTTTGTGTTGCGTTTTCATTTTTCCAAAACATATTTTCTGAACACAATTATCAATAATCAACGGCTAAATATTAGTACAAACTGCCAATTATAAGAGAGCACGTGTGTGTGCGTTCTAGGTGACCGATGGGTGTTCAACGTTCAAGTTTAGCGAGAACCCGGAGACCTTAATTTGCATGACCGGGTAATAATCCAACGGCACATAGCCATAGTGTACGTGTTTGGATGTGTGTGTGCGTGTTTTCCAATGTATCCTACCGATAAAGTGGCTTGTCGGTCAGTCGGTCAGTCACGAAACAACCCCAAAGCTGGACGCAAACTATCGATTCCCGACGCAGCAACGTAACCGTTGTGGGTCCTTTCGAACGACAACAGGTTCAGAATTGTGACGGACGGCGTCACCGTTTGCGTGTTGGTGTGGATCCTTTTTGTGCCCCAAGTAAACACGCGTGGCGCCTTACTAGCGAGATTTAAAACGTCCAGTTGCACGAGACTCGTCCGACTGTGCGGTTCCCTTTGGTTGGTGGTGATTGTAGCAGCGTGTGCTTTCAAGGAATGTTTGACCGTGCGAGGTCCGGCAAAAGTAATTATTCAGCAAGCGATGATGATGATGCTTTGGTGGATGATTGTTTTGGTCCTGATGGATGGAACTGTGGCGGTAAGTAATTCTTGGTTCGAGACTTGGATCTCTCCAAAGATATTAATACATGTTTCTGCTTATTGTTTTTTTCACTCAGGAAAAGCCAACCTTTCGCATAATAGCACCCGAGTTTATCTGTAATCCAGTGGAAGCTTATGGAAGCAGCCGCGCTAATAACAGTGCAACCGACCCCGGTATGACCCATGGGAATTCTACACAACCCTCACGCCAATTAACGATCGGGTAAGTCGGGGGCACACGGGAAACGGGACCGTATGCGAGTATTTATGGCGCTTAGTTAATGGCGCGCAGAAGCGCATAAATTATTGATTTGGGACGATGCTCTGTCTTCCGCTGTCTGTCCTGCCTTGTGGCGACATCCTGTCCTATCCTTTATTCATCCCATGTAACCTTGGCGTGATCCAGTAGTGTGTATGCACTTTTGTTGAAAATTCAATTATCGATCTATCACTTTCAGATTTCAAACGAACGGTGGCCAACGGTTGCATTATCGTGTGAAAACGTACTTCACGCTACTAGCTGACACCGGGTTTATCAGTCAACGGCACACGGTTGGTCTGTGGCGTGCCGTTCGTCAGCTTGAGCAGCGTGTCCGGCGTGATGGAGATACGATCGCCCAGAATGGTCAGATGACGATCGGTACGGATGAGCTGCTACCCGGTGTCGTGTACTCGTTCGGTGTCGTCGCCATCGATGCCGATGGTATGGAAAGTGAGGAGCAAAACTTTACCATGACGTACAGAAACGTTGACCAGGGTGCATCGTTCGAACATGGTGGATCGACCCGGAGCAGTGACGATGTGTCGCTGTTGATGCTTGGTGCTGAAAAAACATACGCTGATGTGGAGTACACCGTAACTGCGCAGCTAATCTTCTGCCGACGACGTACGGATTATTACTTTCGTTGGACTGTTGGGCCGACGAATGATAGCGATGAGCTAGTGGCTGTCGCCATGGAACGTTCGAAGCTGCTGCGCATACCGGCGGGAGCTTTTCTCCCAGGACATCGGTACGATATCGAGGTATCGGTGCACTCTACGTCCACTGTGGATGAGATTATTGCGAAGACACACATGCCGGTAAACGTTTTGCGCCGTGAGCCGGAAGTGATACTGTTTCCAGCCGACGCTGTAGTGGGTATTGATCAGGCCGTACAGATACGATCGTATGCAACGGGTGGTGAGGTGGTGTGGTCGTGTCAGAAGAAGGGAGACGACAGCAACTGTAACGATACATTCGATATCGGTGATGGTAGTGCAGTGGTTACCTTCTACAACGAAGGACAGTATCACGTGAAGGCGTCGATTGTCAGTGATTCGCAGGTGGAAACGGAATCCTACACGTCGTTGACAGTTCACCCGAAGGTAACTCCGAGCGTGAGGTTACTGCAGTGGTCTAAATATCCAGCCGTTGCCCGTGAACCATTCGAACTTCTCGTAAGCGTTGCTGGACTCGTACCGAACTGTTACTCGAACTGGACGGTAGTGAAAGGTGAAGATGGCTTTGCATACTTCGATCCTGCTCAGCTACCGAATGGCACCAGCTTAGGTGGACTGTTCATTCGCGACATTGAGGAAAATTTTCTCTCGGAGTTGGTCGACTACGGGAATGATACTGTTGTGAAGGATATAGTCCTATCCATTCCGGGTGGCACTGCGACAGGACCGTGGAAAGGGCTCGAACCGGATGTACGTTACAAGCTGCGGCTGGAAACGGTTTGTCCAGAACCGATCGATGATAGTAAAATGGTGGGACAGCAGACACCGCGTGCACTGGTTACAAGTTACTGGACGTTCGTGCTGGAGACAAATGGTGCTCCACAAGCTTTACCGATCGTGATTTCCCCGGGGAGCAATGGAACGGCACTGGAGACTATGTTTAAGATATCGACCGGCATTGCAAAGGATACGGAACGGGACTATCCGTTGCGGTACAGCTTCTGGTACATTGCCGATGGGGTGGACATCCTTGTTGCGAACAACTACGAGATAACATCAGCCGAGACTGTTCTACCGTTCACTAAAACTGGCCACGTGGGAACGTATGCAATCGTTTGTGATTCACGCAACGCATGTACGAAGATCGTTGGTCCAAATGTTGCCATCGTACCGGGTATGGAACCATCGCCAGAAGCTGTTTCGTACGCATTAGAAACGATGGAGGGATATTTCGATCGTCTCAACTATCGCGATGCACTCAAGTGTGGTTTCGAGCTGCTGATAACTCTGCGCAATCGCCACTCACCTCAATATGACGCTACATACCGACGATTTATCGACCTCCTGAAGCAATCCATCTCGCACATCCGCAAGGTGTACGGTGAAACAGCATACCTGTCCGATGCAACCATACAGGAGTTTGTCCAGCAAGCGAAACCCATCCTAGATCTGGAAGAATCGAGCAACCACGAACTGTTCCAGCAGCTACTAGAATTGATGGACTTATCTTCACTCGGTCAAAGCCCGCCACGTTCCAAACGTTCACCACAGGTGACCCCCATTCACACACCCGAAAGTACCACCAAAATAAACACCAAACTATCGCTAATGGAAAGCTTAACTGCGTCGAAAAATGTATCCGCTGCCGGCCAGGCACGTACCAGCCTGCTCAGCTTCGTGCATCAGGCCACCAAAAACTATTGCACGGTCGAATCGCAGTACGTTTATGTGGGACAGCTGATCATGCTGCAAATGAACCGGTACCGTAGGCTTGCGGAGATAAACTTTGCACAGGTGACAGTGCCGAACAAAGTGCTGCTGAGTGCTGCTGCAGGACGGTTGCAGTTTTTGGACGCTTTTCCAGAAACGGAATACTACTGTCTGGGTCGTATCTATTATGCGCGCGATCTGTTCAACGAGAAGGCAGTGCACGAGCTGGATTTGGGTTTCTACGAAGCGTTTGTGCTGTCCGTCGAGAAGGGTGGCATGTGGACGCTGGTGGACTGGAGAAGTGACTACTTCCTGTGGTCGCTGGATGGAAGACGATTGCCGAACGTGACGGTAAGAAGATCGGTGTACTATAGGGTCAAACTATTCTGTTAGTGCAGATGATCCTCACAGGTTCTATTTCCTTTCATCTGACAAGTCGCAAGGATGGTGAAGAAATGATTTTTGATTAATCTGGATAGTTTAGATTTAGACACGATTGAGACAAATTGGTTGATGTTTGTAAAAATTTAGTTACAACCAAACTGTTAAAAATCTGATAAAAGCTCAAACATTTTTGAGCTTAGCAATTGCCTGTTCTAGTTAAATTGTAAAACATAATTAAGATTCATTTCTATCCATTTCAGTGTCAACTTTGGGACAACAACGCCTGGAGCAGCAAACATTGCAGTACGCTGGAAACTGTCACAGAAGAGGTGCGCTGCAACTGTACAAAGCTGGCATACTTGAGGTTAGTATACAGAAGCCTACTTTGTAAATGGTGTATTCCGTATGTACATTTCTTTGAATTCTATCCTCTACGTAGAATTTCAAACGAGACAGAAACAAGTGAATCAGCTACGACGGAAACAACTACAATGGCTTTACCTAGCGTCACGCAACCATTGCCAGACTCAACAGCCGTTCCGGAACACGGAAGCTCTACCGCGACGCTAACTGTAGCGTCCGAACAACTACCGGCAACTTCGTTGCTATCAACCGTAAGCTTACCGACCAACACGTCCGATGTTGTCACCGTTACCGAAAGTGATATGCTGACGTTTGGCTCGATACCGGACAACACGACCGAACCCACCGAAAGCTTTCCTGTGCCATTGCCGGCAAACACGTCCATCACCGATAATGGACCCAGTGCACTACTGCAGGGTGGTGGCAACGAAACCGGAACCACTCCATTGCGCAATCAATCGTTGGAAGTTTCCTCGATCGGATACACGATCGTCGGTGCGCTGGCCATCGTATCACTGTCTCTGGTAGTGCTGATTGTGGTCTATCGGCGGCGTAAAGCTGTACTGCGTTTGGCGGACGAGCTGCACACTGTACCGTCGAGAAGCCGCACCCAACCTTCGCCGCACGTACGGTACGCTCGGTTTCAAGACGAACACAACATGGCCGGTGATAATGTGTCCACCATATCGGATGTGCTGACAATCTAACGAGCGAATCCAGCGGATAATCTATTTTAGCGAACGGATATCTACAATCAACAACTTGTTTTTTTGCCATGCCATTGTGTGAAAAATGCACCGAGCGCAATGATCTCGCCGATATTTCGTGCTGTTGCCATCTTTGTGATCTTAGTCTAGGTAAATGTACACACCTCTCCAAATATAGATGTGAGCAGCAATGTGAACCACGTGTATTTGTAGTTATTCATATTTAGTCGGTCTGGATTGCAATAAACTCTTGAACAAAAAAAACAAACACTTCTTACAACATGATTCGTTTAATATATATTTAGTAAAAGATGGCTTGCAATTGTTTCGGTAAGCGAGTTCTATAGCGAGTTGGGAGAAGCGTCAGTAAACAGATACATGATTGCGTCCAGAATCGAACGCAGTAAGGTGCAGATAGTTTGAAAAACACGCTTAAAGAACCCATCCGCTTGTAGAAGTTCATGTGCCTCTTCATTATCTGCGTCCCTGTTACTGGTAAGGTCCATGCTTGGAAGTTGGGGTAGAATCTCTGGAAGGAGTGTGTGGGCTGTGTCAGGTATGGACTCTGATAATGTAGTGCTGGTCGCATTACTATCGATCGCGGTGGTTTCTATTGCTGCCATGGACATCGTATGGTCTTCAGTTACAGGATATATCTGGATAGCATCAGCAAATGAATTGTCCGCGTCAGTAAGGGCTGATATGTTTGCTACAGTTGTTGCATTTGCCTCGAAAACTATGATCGGGTTACTAGTGGATGACTCTGTTGCTAGTGTTGATGTGTCGTCAGATGGGACCTCTCTAATTGTCTTCTTAGTTGTAGTAGACAGCTGAGTACTTGTCTTCGCGAACGATTGCGACACTAATGTTGAACGATGTATCGGTGTTTCTGGAGAACTAACTTCTATCGAGAGTAGTAGGGCCGTTGATAGGGTTGTCCGTTCATTATCATCACATTCGATGGAGACATTTTCTGACAGTGTCATAGGCAGAGTTTCTGTATATACTAGCTCTGATAGAGTCGAGTTATTCAAGGGAGTGGTAGAAACTATGACATGGGACGTCAGGTTTAACTGTTGCATACTTGCGGTAGTAGAAAATAAAGGAGTCTTTGCAGATGTTGTAGGAAGAGCGTAGGCTGTAGACGCGTGAATATCATCAGTAGTACTAGATGTGACAACGACAGTCGATGTATGTTCTTTAGTATCTAGCAGCTCATTCAAAATAGTCGTTTCATCAATTTCACACACCAGAGATGACGACATTTGCTCTACCACTGTCGCTTCAGTGATCATTTCTGGGGGTCTGCGCATGTAGCGCACATCTGGAATACGACCAAAAAATGTTTGAGGGTTCATCGGAGCGTTTTTGTACGGTTCATTCCGAACAGCATTAGGATGCGGTTGAATGGATAGAATTTGATTGCTGGGTTCTGCCAGATGGTTCATCAGAATCGTCGATATTGCACCCTCTGTAGTCGATATTATTCCACCACAAATTTCACACACATGGTCTACATCATCGTACAGCTGCAAATGGACCCTACTCTCGTCTGTGTCCTTTGTGTTATCGTAGCTGAAATTTTCCTCCGAAAACAAAGCATTCTCGGGAAATTGGCTAGCTGAAGGAACCGTCGACATGCCAAGAAAAGTCGAGGTCACCATTTTCACCATTCGATTGCCAATGTTATCATGACTAGCTGCTGCTCTTCCGTATGCAGGTGCAGAGGTCAAACTTTGCTCTGGCCACATTCCCATCCCATCATCCTCCGAGGACATTAACGAATCATAATCTTCATGCCGGTTTTCCACTTTCCACAATAGCTTAGCTTCCGCTTCAGGCTTCTTTCTAGTCACGGAAAGTCGCGGTCGTTTTGTGTCGGTTCGTATCTTCGCTTGTCGTTGCCATTCCCAACGGGTTGGTTCAAACTGATCACTATCAAAACGAAACGTTCCACTTCTCCACTCTCGCTGCAGCCGATATTTCGAACGAGACTTTACACAATCGGCAATGTTGCGTTGACAGGCGGTTGTCACCTGCTGCACTGCGAGCACTAGTATCAGTAGCTCCGAAGCATACATTCTGTTTTACTCAATGGACGTACCGAAACGAACTAAGCTACATTGACGAGGAATATCCATTGATGGCGCACGAAGCTTAATACTGAGCAATACGGCCAGGCCGTTCTATAAGAATAAAAAAAAACCTTCCATACTGTCGTTCCATAACCACCAATCCATGATAAGGATTCATAATTATCTTCTACCTTCTCTAGATCTTTAGTCGCCTCTTGGGTTTCTAGTTGGCATCGTTCCATTATTACGACGAGTGGTTGTAGTCGTAGTAGGTTGCGTTGTAGTAGTCGTAGTAGGTCTCGTAGTAGTTGTCGTAGTCGTTGTAGTGGTAGGTGTTGTTGTAGTTGTCGTTGTGGTAGGAGTTGTTGTCGTTGTGGTAGGAGTTGTTGTCGTTGTGGTAGGAGTCGTTGTCGTTGTAGTAGGAGTTGTTGTCGTTGTGGTAGGAGTTGTTGTCGTTGTAGTTGTCGTTGTTGTAGGAGTCGTTGTCGTTGTGGTAGGAGTTGTTGTCGTTGTAGTAGGAGTCGTTGTCGTTGTAGTAGGAGTCGTTGTCGTTGTCGTTGTAGTTGGAGTTGTTGTCGTTGTGGTAGGAGTTGTTGTCGTTGTAGTTGTTGTAGGAGTCGTTGTCGTTGTGGTAGGAGTCGTTGTCGTTGTGGTAGGAGTCGTTGTCGTTGTGGTTGGAGTCGTTGTAGTAGTTGTGTAGGTAGTAGTAGGAGTCGTTGTAGTAGTTGTGTAGGTTGTGGTAGGAGTCGTTGTTGTTGTGGTAGGAGTCGTTGTAGTAGTTGTGTAGGTAGTAGTAGGAGTCGTTGTAGTAGTTGTGTAGGTTGTGGTAGGAGTCGTTGTAGTAGTTGTGTAGGTAGTAGTAGGAGTCGTTGTAGTAGTTGTGTAGGTTGTGGTAGGAGTCGTTGTAGTAGTTGTGTAGGTAGTAGTAGGAGTCGTTGTAGTAGTTGTGTAGGTTGTGGTAGGAGTCGTTGTAGTAGTTGTGTAGGTAGTAGTAGGAGTCGTTGTAGTAGTTGTGTAGGTTGTGGTAGGAGTCGTTGTAGTAGTTGTGTAGGTAGTAGTAGGAGTCGTTGTAGTAGTTGTGTAGGTTGTGGTAGGAGTCGTTGTAGTAGTTGTGTAGGTAGTAGTAGGAGTCGTTGTAGTAGTTGTGTAGGTTGTGGTAGGAGTCGTTGTAGTAGTTGTGTAGGTAGTAGTAGGAGTCGTTGTAGTAGTTGTGTAGGTTGTGGTAGGAGTCGTTGTAGTAGTTGTGTAGGTAGTAGTAGGAGTCGTTGTAGTAGTTGTGTAGGTTGTGGTAGGAGTCGTTGTAGTAGTTGTGTAGGTTGTAGTAGGAGTCGTTGTAGTAGTTGTGTAGGTTGTAGTAGTTGTCGAAGTAGTAGGAGTTGTTGTTGTAGTTGTGTATGTTGTAGTAGGGGTCGTTGTAGAGTCGGTCGTTGTAGAGTCGGTCGTTGTAGAGTCGGTTGTTGTAGAATCGGTCGTTGTAGAGTCGGTCGTTGTAGAGTCGGTCGTTGTAGAGTCGGTCGTTGTAGAGTCGGTCGTTGTAGAGTCGGTCGTTGTAGAGTCGGTCGTTGTAGAGTCAGTCGTTGTAGAGGAATTCGGAAGTTCTGTTGTAGTGAAGGCGGTAGTAGTTGTTGTCGGAAAGCATGTTATACCATGATAACACAGCTTATTCTTTGCCCTCAAGGGATAAGGACAGTAACAGTTTTCCATAGGCTTGTACGTCGGATAACTACATGAGCTCGTACTATCTGCTTGATTCGCGGTCTCATCGTACAACCTTGCACCGTCACTATACTGCGGAAAAACGGCATACCGCGGTGGAGAAACTTTTGAATATGGCTCATCTCTCGATAATCCAACACTTGTCCACTGTGTGTTGGCTGGATAGTTGCTTTGTGATTGAGAAACTCGTGCATATGAGCCATCCCGCAATAGTCCTACGTTTATCTGCTGCTTTTCCGTTGGGTTGTCATACTGATTAATATTTGCACTTGCTGGTTGTGCGCCCGTATTACTTTTATCCGATTGATACACGCGTACGGCAGATCCCTCGTCACCAACTACTGCCACATGTGTCGATTTAGGCACTTGTCTTCTTTTTCGAACAGCACTTGGTGCCACCGGCTGTGCTGGCGAATCTTTCCACTCACTTTCAACATGTTCCACAAAAGTCACTTTATTGGATAATAGTTCTTCACTGGTTTCTTCAATTATGTCACAAGAACTTGCCTGGTTGCTTTCAAACGATCCATTAGTCAAGATCAGTGTTAATAGCAAGAGAAGCACACCAATAAGAATACTAAAACGTTTTCTATTCCTGAACAATTTTAGGTTCACATACGCCATTTGAGGCATATTGAAACGCGGGACCACATGAGCAGCGGTACAGTGGTCTAAAAGAAAAACTCCGGTGCTAGCTTGCGCCACTTTGTTTTATATAAATTCCGAGACCCCAGTACACTGCAGCTGTATCAGAACACTGCTGTATCTGTAGAGACGTGTTAATGAAATACGGAAGCACAATTAAAAACAATGGAATGCGACTGATATTAGTAACATGATGTCGCGTGTAGTTTTACATTTGATAATCCGCAAAAAAATAGGTGGGTTTGGTCATTCTTTCTGCATTCTAGACCCAGACGTTGTTTGGTTTATGTGCTTGGAAATCCGGCGATGTAGTTTAAACAATGTTTATGAACGCCGACGATAGAGCTGTGGTGCCAATGTGATATTTAGCCTGCACTGCGGTTTTTACTTGTTGTTCGTTGCAGCTGTTGCAATCTTTGCGGATGCAATAGGAGAGCCGGTCTTCACACGGCAGGAACGGATAGCGAATAGCGGATCGCCTTCCCGGTACGAGTAAAACGAAGTCAAGGAAAGCGAGTAATGATATGCCATGACCTTTTGAGGTTGTCGAACCAGAAAAGAAGCATTACTTTATCTTAAATTTTTTGGAACCGAAACTTCGAGAGATCTTAACCACAAAGCAGTTGTACATCAATTGTTATTACATCATTAATCATTTTTGTCGTTGTTTGTTGGATGATGAATTTATAAAGCCTTTGAGTTCTATTGTATCGAATGGTTCTATACATAGCAGTTGTATAAAAGTTAGTTCTCTATAGCTCTCTGAGTGTCGGTCTACAATCTGTAATGTAATTTGTTTTCGTTCAGCCTTTAGCTATGCGAGTAAACAGGATATTTTCTGTATATCACGAAGACAGTACGATTCGAAAACACCGTTCGACATTTGATGAGGGATGAAGAGCAATGACCTGCATTAGTTAAACTCTTTTTAAAAAGTCGAGCGTAAGAAGCATATGAACGCCTAAAGATATACTATGTGCGTAACACGAGTGAAAATAAAAGATAAAAGTGCAGATATGTCAAACACGCAGGTGCCAAAATGATGCCGTGCTGACTATTCAGTTTACGGATAAACTACGCCAAGGAAGCAAGGAGTAGCAGTCCAAGACTTCTTGCGGTAATAGAGCTAAAGAAAAAGGAGAATAATATTTCAAAGACGGCTGTTTCTGCTCGGGATCATCAATAGCACTGCATTGCCCACTAAGCATAAGAATCGCTACAGATGCTCAAACACAGTAAACTAATTTGCGCATACATTCCCGCACAAGTTTGCCTTTCGATTATCCCTAATTTTCAACCGCGACCGATATTTAGACATACTTGTCAATGTGGCGTTGGCAGGCAGTTATCACAAGCTGCAGTACGAGCTCTAGAATCAGTGTCTTCGAAGCACACATTTTATTTTTTTCAATGAACGTAAAGAAACTAACTAGGAAGTTACATTGACAAGGAACAGCCTTTGATGACGCACGAAGCTTAGACACAGCACAGCCAAAGAACTATCGCTTTCAACAACACGTACGTTGTTTACAAATATCATTGTCCCTAAGATATGTGTCTGAAGCGAAGGTACGTCGTACTGCGGACTAGTAAAGTTTAAAACTCATTTGTTCAGCATAAATCTCCATTTACTACAATCTTTTTCAACGACAAATATCTGCAGAACCGAATGTTGAGCAATCATCACATACATGTTTTAGGTCGGTTCGTGTTTGTATGAAATGTTCTTAAGTTTATTCATATACCATTGAACATATTTTATGACATCGCCGGAAGGAAAATTTAGTGTTTGAAATGTCGGTGTTACACACTTTTATTTCAGCAATACTTGGCTGTATGTATTTCTTCACTTTCTTTTATCCGGAGAAGGTGTTTTTGTCATTCGAGATGGAGGGGTCGCTGACCCGTCACCTCTACGAGTAGGCGAGGATCCATTAGATCTGCGTGTAGTAGTAGACGTCGTTCTATCATTTCTATCAGTAGTCGTTGATCTAGTTCTATCAGTTGTAGATGTCGATCGCATAGTTCTATCAGTAGTAGACGTTGTACGATCAGTTCTATGAGTCGTTGTAGAAGTGTGTCTCGTTGTTGTTGTAGTGATAGATCTTGTAGTCGTTGTAGTAGTAGGACTGGTAGTAGTAGTTGTCGATGTAGTAGGAGCCGTTGTAGACGTAGTCGTTGTGGTGGGAGTAGTTGAAGTAGTTGTTGTTGTAGTAGGCGTCGTTGTGGTTGTAGTAGGAGTTGTTGTCGTTGTAGTAGGCGCCGTTGTAGTTGTAGTAGGAGTTGTTGTCGTTGTAGTAGGCGTCGTTGTGGTTGTAGTAGGAGTTGTTGAAGTAGTTGTCGTTGCAGACGAAGTCGTTGAAGTAGCGCTAAGCGTCGATGTAGCACTACTAGACGATGTTGAGGTAATAGGCGTCGACGTTGTAGAGGAAATTGAAAGTTCTGTTGTAGTGAAGGCAGTAGTAGTTGTTTTCGGAAAGCATGTTACGCTATGATAACAGACTTTATTCTTTGCCCTCAAGGGATAAGGACAGTAACAGTTTTCCATAGGTTTGTATATTGGATAACTATGTGAGTTCCAACTATCTACCTGATTCCCGCTAATGGCCGCGTCGTACAATCCTATACCTTCACCATACTGCCGAAAGGGAGAACTCGAGATCGCACCATAGGGTTTTATTCCAGTTTGGATGGTTCGTTCCTTGTCTTGTGATCCATCTTGCATTACCCTTGTCTCTGTCCACTGTCTTCCGGATGGATTGTTGTTCAATGGATGTAAACCTCTAGTATTTGCTCCATTAGGCATTGGTCCTGCGTTTGTCATTGGCATTTCGTCTGGGTTGTTGTATTGTGATTGAGATACTCTTGCATATTGACCATCTTGCATTGCACTTGCTTTTGTCCACTCACTTCCCGATGGATTGTTGTTCGTAGGATGTATAACTCTAGCATAAGCTCCATCAGACATTGGTCTTGCGTTTGTCTTCGGCACTTCGGCTGGATTGTTGTATTGCGATTGAGATACTCTTGCATATTGGCCATCTTGCATTGCACTTGCTTTTGTCCACTCACTTCCCGATGGATTGTTGTTCGTAGGATGTACAACTCTAGCATAAGCTCCATCAGACATTGGTCTTGCGTTTGTCATTGGCATTTCGGCTGGATTATTGTATTGTGATTGAGATATTCTTGCATATTGACCATCTTGCATTGCACTTGCTTTTGTCCACTCACTTCCCGATGGATTGTTGTTCGTAGGATGTACAACTCTAGCATAAGCTCCATCAGACATTGGTCTTGCGTTTGTCATTGGCATTTCGGCTGGATTATTGTATTGTGATTGAGATATTCTTGCATATTGACCATCTTGCATTGCACTTGCTTTTGTCCACTCACTTCCCGATGGATTGTTGTTCGTAGGATGTATAACTCTAGCATAAGCTCCATCAGACATTGGTCTTGCATTTGTCTTCGGCACTTCGGCTGGATTGTTGTATTGCGATTGAGATACTCTAGCATATTGACCATCTTGCATTGCACTTGCTTTTGTCCATTGACTTCCCGATGGATTGTTGTTCGTAGGATGTATAACTCTAGCATAAGCTCCATCAGACATTGGTCTTGCGTTTGTCTTCGGCACTTCGGCTGGATTGTTGTATTGCGATTGAGATACTCTTGCATATTGGCCATCTTGCATTGCACTTGCTTTTGTCCACTCACTTCCCGATGGATTGTTGTTCGTAGGATGTATAACTCTAGCATAAGCTCCATCAGACATTGGTCTTGCATTTGTCTTCGGCACTTCGGCTGGATTGTTGTATTGCGATTGAGATACTCTTGCATATTGGCCATCTTGCATTGCACTTGCTTTTGTCCACTCACTTCCCGATGGATTGTTGTTCGTAGGATGTATAACTCTAGCATAAGCTCCATCAGACATTGGTCTTGCGTTTGTCTTCGGCACTTCGGCTGGATTGTTGTATTGCGATTGAGATACTCTTGCATATTGGCCATCTTGCATTGCACTTGCTTTTGTCCACTCACTTCCCGATGGATTGTTGTTCGTAGGATGTATAACTCTAGCATAAGCTCCATCAGACATTGGTCTTGCGTTTGTCTTCGGCACTTCGGCTGGATTGTTGTATTGCGATTGAGATACTCTTGCATATTGGCCATCTTGCATTGCACTTGCTTTTGTCCACTCACTTCCCGATGGATTGTTATTCGTTGGATGTATAACTCTAGCATAAGCTCCATCAGACATTGGTCTTGCGTTTGCCTTCGGCACTTCGGCTGGATTGTTGTATTGCGATTGAGATACTCTTGCATATTGGCCATCTTGCATTGCACTTGCTTTTGTCCACTCACTTCCTGATGGATTGTTGTTCGTAGGATGTACAACTCTAGCATAAGCTCCATCAGACAATGGTCCTGCGTTTGTCTTCGGCATTTCGGCTGGATTGTTGCTTTGCGATTGAGAATTTCTGACAACATCTGCTGGTTGTGCGCCTGTATTACTTTTATCCGACTGATACACGCGTACGGCAGATCCTTCGTCACCAACTACTGCCACATGTGTCGATTTAAGCACTTGTCTTCTTTTTCGAACAGCACTTGGTGCCACCGGCTGTGCTGGCGAATCTTTCCACTCACTTTCAACATGTTCCACAAAAGTCACTTTATTTGGTAATAGTTCGTCACTGGCTTCTTCACTTATGTTACAGGAACAATGGCTGCTTACAAACGATCCATTAGTCAAGAGAAATGGTAATAGCAAGAGAAGCACACCAATGAGCACACTAGCACACCTTCCACTCCCGAACATTTTTTGGTTCACATATGCCAATGAAAGCATATTGAATTGCGGGATCACACAACCAGCGGTACAGAAAACAAAAAGGGAAAAACTTCAAGCAAACTAGTAACGCACGGTTTTATATAAATTTTGTTACCCCAGACCACTGTAGCTGTATCTGTTGAGACGTGTTAATGAAATACGGAAGCACAATTAAAAACAATGTAATGCGACTGATATTGCTTACATGATGTCGCGTGTGGTTCTACGATTGTTAGAACATAAAATAGCCATGGTTTTTTGCCCATTCTTTCTGCATTCTAGACCCAGACGTTGTTTTCGTTTTACATACGATAACACGTCAACCATTGTAAACATTGTTTATTATGTCTGAGTAACTGTGCACCCATTGTGATTCCTAGCAATCACTACAGTTTGTTACAGCATTATAAAATGATAGAGTTAATATCGTTAATCAGTTACGCACGTTACGATCTTGCGACATTAGAAGGGTTGAAGAGCAATGACCTACGCTTTGAAAAATACTGCTTTGAAAAAGAGCGTAAGAAAGCGTATGAACGCCTAAAGATATGCTATATGCATAACATGAGTGCAAATTACAATATAATAGGGCAGCGGTGTCAAACACGGCATTCTAGCATGATGCCATGCCACTCATTTATTTGTGAGTGTCTTAAAAAAGTAAGTTTTTGCAATACACAGCGAGAGTGGAGAAGTGGAACGTTTCGTTTTGATAGTGATCAGTTTGAACCAACCCGTTGGGAATGGCAACGACAAGCGAAGATACGAACCGACACAAAACGACCGCGACTTTCCGTGACTAGAAAGAAGCCTGAAGCGGAAGCTAAGCTATTGTGGAAAGTGGAAAACCGGCATGAAGATTATGATTCGTTAATGTCCTCGGAGGATGATGGGATGGGAATGTGGCCAGAGCAAAGTTTGACCTCTGCACCTGTATACGGGAGAGCAGCAGCTAGTCATGATAACATTGGCAATCGAATGGTGAAAATGGTGACCTCGACTTTTCTTGGCATGTCGACGGTTCCTTCAGCTAGCCAATTTCCCGAGAATGCTTTGTTTTCGGAGGAAAATTTCAGCTACGATAACACAAAGGACACAGACGAGAGTAGGGTCCATTTGCAGCTGTACGATGATGTAGACCATGTGTGTGAAATTTGTGGTGGAATAATATCGACTACAGAGGGTGCAATATCGACGATTCTGATGAACCATCTGGCAGAACCCAGCAATCAAATTCTATCCATTCAACCGCATCCTAATGCTGTTCGGAATGAACCGTACAAAAACGCTCCGATGAACCCTCAAACATTTTTTGGTCGTATTCCAGATGTGCGCTACATGCGCAGACCCCCAGAAATGATCACTGAAGCGACAGTGGTAGAGCAAATGTCGTCATCTCTGGTGTGTGAAATTGATGAAACGACTATTTTGAATGAGCTGCTAGATACTAAAGAACATACATCGACTGTCGTTGTCACATCTAGTACTACT
>KZ061783.1:30454-70512 GCA_002091835.1 Anopheles maculatus
ATCTGCAAAGACTCCTTTATTTTCTACTACCGCAAGTATGCAACAGTTAAACTTGACGTCTCATATCATAGTTTCTACCACTCCCTTGAATAACTCGACTCTATCAGAACTAGTATATACAGAAACTCTGCCTATGACACTGTCAGAAAATGTCTCCATCGAATGTGATGATAATGAACGGACAACCCTATCAACGGCCCTACTACTCTCGATAGAAGTTAGTTCTCCAGAAACACCGATACATCGTTCAACATTAGTGTCGCAATCGTTCGCGAAGACAAGTACACAGCTGTCTACTACAACTAAGAAGACAATTAGAGAGGTCCCATCTGACGACACATCAACACTAGCAACAGAGTCATCCACTAGTAACCCGATCATAGTTTTCGAGGCAAATGCAACAACTGTAGCAAACATATCAGCCCATGCTGACGCGGACAATTCATTTGCTGATGCTATCCAGATAAATCCTGTAACTGAAGACCATACGATGTCCATGGCAGCAATAGAAACCACCGCGATCGATCATAATGCGACCAGCACTACATTATCAGAGTCCACACCTGACACAGCCCACACACTCCTTCCAGAGATTCTACCCCAACTTCCAAGCATGGACCTTATCAGTAACAGGGACGCAGATAATGAAGAGGCACATGAACTTCTACAAGCGGATGGGTTCTTTAAGCGTGTTTTTCAAACTATCTGCACCTTACTGCGTTCGATTCTGGACGCAATCATGTATCTGTTTACTGACGCTTCTCCCAACTCGCTATAGAACTCGCTTACCGAAACAATTGCAAGCCATCTTTTACTAAATATATATTAAACGAATCATGTTGTAAGAAGTGTTTGTTTTTTTTGTTCAAGAGTTTATTGCAATCCAGACCAACTAAATATGAATAACTACAAATACACGTGGTTCACATTGTTGCTCACATCTATATTTGGAGAGGTGTGTACATTTACCTAGACTAAGATCACAAAGATGGCAACAGCACGAAATATCGGCGAGATCATTGCGCTCGGTGCATTTTTCACACAATGGCATGGCAAAAAAAACAAGTTGTTGATTGTAGATATCCGTTCGCTAAAATAGATTATCCGCTGGATTCGCTCGTTAGATTGTCAGCACATCCGATATGGTGGACACATTATCACCGGCCATGTTGTGTTCGTCTTGAAACCGAGCGTACCGTACGTGCGGCGAAGGTTGTGTGCGGCTTCTCGACGGTACAGTGTGCAGCTCGTCCGCCAAACGCAGTACAGCTTTACGCCGCCGATAAACCACAATCAGCACTACCAGAGACAGTGATACGATGGCCAGCGCACCGACGATCGTGTATCCGATCGAGGAAACTTCCAACGATTGATTGCGCAATGGAGTGGTTCCGGTTTCGTTGCCACCACCCTGCAGTAGTGCACTGGGTCCATTATCGGTGATGGACGTGTTTGCCGGCGATGGCACAGGAAAGCTTTCGGTGGGTTCGGTCGTGTTGTCCGGTATCGAGCCAAACGTCAGCATATCACTTTCGGTAGCGGTGACAACATCGGACGTGTTGGTCGGTAAGCTTACGGTTGATGGCAACGAAGTTGCCGGTAGTTGTTCGGACGCTACAGTTAGTGTCGCGGTAGAGCTTCCGTGTTCCGGAACGGCTGTTGAGTCTGGCAATGGTTGCGTGACGCTAGGTAAAGCCATTGTAGTTGTTTCCGTCGTAGCTGATTCGCTTGTTTCTGTCTCGTTTGAAATTCTACGTAGAGGATAGAATTCATAGAAATGTACATACGGAATACACCATTTACAAAGTAGGCTTCTGTATATTAACCTCAAATATGCCAGCTTTGTACAGTTGCAGCGCACCTCTTCTGTGACAGTTTCCAGCGTACTGCAATGTTTGCTGCTCCAGGCGTTGTTGTCCCAAAGTTGACACTGAAATGGATAGAAATGAATCTTAATTATGTTTTACAATTTAACTAGAACAGGCAATTGCTAAGCTCAAAAATGTTTGAGCTTTTATCAGATTTTTAACAGTTTGGTTGTAACTAAATTTTTACAAACATCAACCGATTTGTCTCAATCGTGTCTAAATCTAAACTATCCAGATTAATCAAAAATCGTTTCTTCACCATCCTTGCGACCTGTCAGATGAAAGGAAATAGAACCTGTGAGGATCATCTGCACTATCAGAATAGTTTGACCCTATAGTACATCGATCTTCTTACCGTCACGTTCGGCAATCGTCTTCCATCCAGCGACCACAGGAAGTAGTCACTTCTCCAGTCCACCAGCGTCCACATACCACCCTTCTCGACGGACAGCACAAACGCTTCGTAGAAACCCAAATCCAGCTCGTGCACTGCCTTCTCGTTGAACAGATCGCGCGCATAATAGATACGACCCAGACAGTAGTATTCCGTTTCTGGAAAAGCGTCCAAAAACTGCAACCGTCCTGCAGCAGCACTCAGCAGCACTTTGTTCGGCACTGTCACCTGTGCAAAGTTTATCTCCGCAAGCCTACGGTACCGGTTCATTTGCAGCATGATCAGCTGTCCCACATAAACGTACTGCGATTCGACCGTGCAATAGTTTTTGGTGGCCTGATGCACGAAGCTGAGCAGGCTGGTACGTGCCTGGCCGGCAGCGGATACATTTTTCGACGCAGTTAAGCTTTCCATTAGCGATAGTTTGGTGTTTATTTTGGTGGTACTTTCGGGTGTGTGAATGGGGGTCACCTGTGGTGAACGTTTGGAATTACAATTTAACTAGAACAGGCAATTGCTAAGCTCAAAAATGTTTGAGCTTTTATCAGATTTTTAACAGTTTGGTTGTAACTAAATTTTTACAAACATCAACCGATTTGTCTCAATCGTGTCTAAATCTAAACTATCCAGATTAATCAAAAATCGTTTCTTCACCATCCTTGCGACCTGTCAGATGAAAGGAAATAGAACCTGTGAGGATCATCTGCACTATCAGAATAGTTTGACCCTATAGTACATCGATCTTCTTACCGTCACGTTCGGCAATCGTCTTCCATCCAGCGACCACAGGAAGTAGTCACTTCTCCAGTCCACCAGCGTCCACATACCACCCTTCTCGACGGACAGCACAAACGCTTCGTAGAAACCCAAATCCAGCTCGTGCACTGCCTTCTCGTTGAACAGATCGCGCGCATAATAGATACGACCCAGACAGTAGTATTCCGTTTCTGGAAAAGCGTCCAAAAACTGCAACCGTCCTGCAGCAGCACTCAGCAGCACTTTGTTCGGCACTGTCACCTGTGCAAAGTTTATCTCCGCAAGCCTACGGTACCGGTTCATTTGCAGCATGATCAGCTGTCCCACATAAACGTACTGCGATTCGACCGTGCAATAATTTTTGGTGGCCTGATGCACGAAGCTGAGCAGGCTGGTACGTGCCTGGCTGGCGGCGGATACATTTTTCGACGCAGTTAAGCTTTCCATTAGCGATAGTTTGGTGTTTATTTTGGTGGTACTTTCGGGTGTGTGAATGGGGGCCACCTGTGGTGAACGTTTGGAACGTGGCGGGCTTTGACCGAGTGAAGATAAGTCCATCAATTCTAGTAGCTGCTGGAACAGTTCGTGGTTGCTCGATTCTTCCAGATCTAGGATGGGTTTCGCTTGCTGGACAAACTCCTGTATGGTTGCATCGGACAGGTATGCTGTTTCACCGTACACCTTGCGGATGTGCGAGATGGATTGCTTCAGGAGGTCGATAAATCGTCGGTATGTAGCGTCATATTGAGATGAGTGGCGATTGCGCAGAGTTATCAGCAGCTCGAAACCACACTTGAGTGCATCGCGATAGTTGAGACGATCGAAATATCCCTCCATCGTTTCGAATGCGTACGAAACAGCTTCTGCCGATGGTTCCATACCCGGTACGATGGCAACATTTGGACCAACGATCTTCGTACATGCATTGCGTGAATCACAAACGATTGCATACGTTCCCACGTGGCCAGTTTTAGTGAACGGTAGAACAGTCTCGGCTGATGTTATCTCGTAGTTGCTCGCAACAAGGATGTGCACCCCATCGGCAATGTACCAGAAGCTGTACCGCAACGGATAGTCCCGTTCCGTATCCTTTGCAATGCCGGTCGATATCTTAAACATAGTTTCCAGTGCCGTTCCATTGCTCCCCGGGGAAATCACGATCGGTAAAGCTTGTGGAGCACCGTTTGTCTCCAGCACGAACGTCCAGTAACTTGTAACCTGTGCACGCGGTGTCTGCTGTCCCACCATTTTACTATCATCGATCGGTTCTGGACAAACCGTTTCCAGCCGCAGCTTGTAACGTACATCCGGTTCGAGCCCTTTCCACGGTCCTGTCACAGTGCCACCCGGAATGGATAGGACTATATCCTTCACAACAGTATCATTCCCGTAGTCGACCAACTCCGAGAGAAAGTTTTCCTCAATGTCGCGAATGAACAGTCCACCTAAGCTGGTGCCATTCGGTAGCTGAGCAGGATCGAAGTATGCAAAGCCATCTTCACCTTTCACTACCGTCCAGTTCGAGTAACAGTTCGGTACGAGTCCAGCAACGCTTACGAGAAGTTCGAATGGTTCACGGGCAACGGCTGGATATTTAGACCACTGCAGTAACCTTACGCTCGGAGTTACCTTCGGGTGAACTGTCAACAACGTGTAGGATTCCGTTTCCACCTGCGAATCACTGACAATCGACGCCTTCACGTGATACTGTCCTTCGCTGTAGAAGGTAACCACTGCACTACCATCACCGATATCGAATGTATCGTTACAGTTGCTGTCGTCTCCCTTCTTCTGACACGACCACACCACCTCACCACCCGTTGCATACGATCGTATCTGTACGGCCTGATCAATACCCACTACAGCGTCGGCTGGAAACAGTATCAGTTCCGGCTCACGGCGCAAAACGTTCACCGTCATGTGTGTCTTTGCAATAATCTCATCCACAGTGGACGTAGAGTGCACCGATACCTCGATATCGTACAGATGTCCTGCGAGAAGAGCTCCCGCCGGTATGCGCAGCAGCTTCGAACGTTCCATGGCGACAGCCACTAGCTCATCGCTATCATTCGTCGGCCCAACAGTCCAACGAAAGTAATAATCCGTACGTCGTCGGCAGAAGATTAGCTGCGCAGTTACGGTGTACTCCACATCAGCGTATGTTTTTTCAGCACCAAGCATCAACAGCGACACATCGTCACTGCTCCGGGTCGATCCACCATGTTCGAACGATGCACCCTGGTCAACGTTTCTGTACGTCATGGTAAAGTTTTGCTCCTCACTTTCCATACCATCGGCATCGATGGCGACGACACCGAACGAGTACATGACACCGGGTAACAGCTCATCCGTACCGATCGTCATTTGACCATTCTGGGCGATCGTATCTCCATCACGCCGGACACGCTGCTCAAGCTGACGAACGGCACGCCACAGACCAACCGTGTGCCGTTGACTGATAAACCCGGTGTCAGCTAGTAGCGTGAAGTACGTTTTCACACGATAATGCAACCGTTGGCCACCGTTCGTTTGAAATCTGAAAGTGATAGATCGATAATTGAATTTTCAACAAAAGTGCATACACACTACTGGATCACGCCAAGGTTACATGGGATGAATAAAGGATAGGACAGGATGTCGCCACAAGGCAGGACAGACAGCGGAAGACAGAGCATCGTCCCAAATCAATAATTTATGCGCTTCTGCGCGCCATTAACTAAGCGCCATAAATACTCGCATACGGTCCCGTTTCCCGTGTGCCCCCGACTTACCCGATCGTTAATTGGCGTGAGGGTTGTGTAGAATTCCCATGGGTCATACCGGGGTCGGTTGCACTGTTATTAGCGCGGCTGCTTCCATAAGCTTCCACTGGATTACAGATAAACTCGGGTGCTATAATGCGAAAGGTTGGCTTTTCCTGAGTGATAAAAAAAGAATAAGAAAACATGTATTAATATCTTTGGAGAGATCCAAGTCTTGAACCAAGAATTACTTACCGCCACAGTTCCATCCATCAGGACCAAAACAATCATCCACCAAAGCATCATCATCATCGCTTGCTGAATAATTACTTTTGCCGGACCTCGCACGGTCAAACATTCCTTGAAAGCACACGCTGCTACAATCACCACCAACCAAAGGGAACCGCACAGTCGGACGAGTCTCGTGCAACTGGACGTTTTAAATCTCGCTAGTAAGGCGCCACGCGTGTTTACTTGGGGCACAAAAAGGATCCACACCAACACGCAAACGGTGACGCCGTCCGTCACAATTCTGAACCTGTTGTCGTTCGAAAGGACCCACAACGGTTACGTTGCTGCGTCGGGAATCGATAGTTTGCGTCCAGCTTTGGGGTTGTTTCGTGACTGACCGACTGACCGACAAGCCACTTTATCGGTAGGATACATTGGAAAACACGCACACACCCAAACACGTACACTATGGCTATGTGCCGTTGGATTATTACCCGGTCATGCAAATAAAGGTCTCCGGTGCCTCGCTAAACTTGAACGTTGAACACCCATCGGTCACCTAGAACGCACACACACGTGCTCTCTTATAATTGGCAGTTTGTACTAATATTTAGCCGTTGATTATTGATAATTGTGTTCAGAAAATATGTTTTGGAAAAATGAAAACGCAACACAAAACTGCACCCAACTGCACCGGTTCTGTTGCAACTGCCAAGCAGCAGATACAAGACGCAGCAGATACACTGCTTTGATTTCGCTACATGTTTTGTTTTCTCTTTTGCTCTTTTTATCCTTACGAATGCGACCAGCAAGAAGGACCCTGATGCTTGCATCTTTTTGTCGAAAAGGGATCCTTTTTCATACTGTTGTTTCTCGCTGCTTTCGTGGTACGCTGGTGCGGGCGTACATTCATTCTTGCATCCATTCTAGGTGACCCGAAGGATATGCGTTTGTTATCCTTTCTCTTCTCCTCTCAAGCACCAGCAAGAACTTACCCGCACACATGCATACACATCCGTACAGAACACAAGAACCTCCGGGTGTCTGTAGATGTAATCAGAGTGTGTATCCTTTCCCTTCGGTCCTGTTCGGCTCTACTGTTGCCCATATCTTGACGAACGGTAAACAAAGAGTACGTAAAAAAAAAACCCCGGTGTACGCCAAACCTTTGCTATCCCATGTTGAATTGTTGTATCGATATACTTCCATCTATCTTTCGCTGAAGCGGACCAAAATCCGGACGAACCAGAGTGGAAAACTTAGAGGAAAGAGAATAAACAAAAGCATACTCCGAATAAATCTGTGCAAGCCAAAATGGCACGGAGCGGTGGACAAACATACAAGGGTTGGCCGAAGGAAACTCAAAGACGCTAACACACACACACAGTTCCACTACGTCACAAGCAAATGCAGCTGCGGGTGTAGGTGCATGCAGCTCGTTTTGCACCCAACAACACGGGTAGAATGCGATCGAATGCGCTGGAATGGTTTAGAGATGAGGAACGGATGTGCCTTGGGAAAGGCGGAAGAACAGGGTAAGTGAATATTTTAAATCCTTCCCTTTTTGGTTATTGGTGTACCTTGTTGGCCTGATACGAAGACACTAGTGTTTGTGGAGTTTGTAAACAATAATCAAATACAATTCTCATCAACAATTGAAATTTGTTCAAGCAATCCATTGTAGGCCACTCTGATCTAAGTCAGGCTCATTGCCGCTATTCTGCATTACCGATCTGCTAAAGACGAGTTCCAGATTTCCAAAACATCAGAATATTTGCACCGGCTAGCAGCTCAGCAAGCTCGTGGGAACATTTTCCTGGCGCTAGCATAATTCCGGACATCACGTGAACGTGAAGGTATGATCTATCACCTAGTGCTCGACGTCAGCAGTTGAAACTCTGCTTTACTGTACAAAACCGGGAAACAGGTACTTTGTATTCGTCTGTTTAATTTAATCCTAAGGACATCATGTCCTAAAGACGCTTCGAACATTGCCGCACATGTGCGACTGATAATGTAGATGTCATCCAGATGCACCTAAGAATTGGTAGCTTTCAGGATGTATGATGCACTCCAACAGAATGTTCAACAGCACACAGGCAAATTCAATCCCTTGCCATCAGTCAGCTTTCCAGAAAATCCATAGTCCTGCATAATCTTCCTTAGCTCAGCCTTCAGGAGTCAGAGGTACGGCCTACTCCGAAGGACGAAGGGAGAAAGGAAGCTGGTTCGGACCTTTTGGTGGTGGTAACTTTCTTAACTTCAAACCTCTATTCGTCCAGAGGTACAGGATACTGTGTCACCTGCTTTACTAACGATGCGTAGACAAATGCCTCGTTTGGGTCTCTCCATTCTGTTTCGTTCTCAATCAAGACACCAACTATAGTGTAATACATTGCCTATCTTTAGGCGTATAGCCAAGGATGTTATACTTGTCACATTACTAATTGCATATCCTCTAGGCGTAAACTCTCATCTTTCTATTCTACAGTCTTGAAGTTTAGTTACAACTTAGTAAGTTATTTGTCCGGTTGTTCAGAAAAGCACTATTTGACTTGGAATAGTTGTGTGACTTGTTCAGCCTTCTATCAACGAATTTGTATTGAGTCTTTGGGTTGATGAGCTAAATAACCGAAAAGGGTTTTAACACTGCAACACTGTCTTTGATTTCTTCTAGTGCTACTTGATTTTGTTCCACAACGACGAGAGGTCTTGTCCTGTCATTAATGGCTTCCTAAACTAGATTGTAGCAGTACCTGGGTAATCAATGCCATGCGAAGATCTGCTAGCGACTCGGTCAACGCTCCAGTTCCTTTTCAGGGAGAAAGAATTGAAGTTAGCCGCTGCAACTGCGATGTGGTCTGGGTCTTGGGTAACGGCAGAAATCCTTAATACCGTTCCCAATCTAGCAACGCTGTCTACCAATCCATTATCACGGTCTTTTTGACGGACGCTGTTACGCTATCAATCCATCAAAACTTGAGTCCAGAAACCGTAGTCTGATCGGTATAGTTTGCCACATCAAAAGTAAGATACAGCTCATTTTAGAGCTGTCTGTGAAATGAGATTAACCTGGGGGTTGAATGTTCTGTTTAAAATCAATTAATGCTTTGCGCACGCCGAGGTTAATCATATTTGTAAACAAGGAAAAAATAACAACAATAAGCCTGTATTCTCCTAGCAAACTTTACAAGCAATCAGTAGTTTCCCACACTGGCCCTTGACGATGTTACAGCGTCCATGTGTATAACATTAAATGCATCAAACACAAGAAAGACCCACATGCACGGACACCGCAGCTTCCATTCTCCATGCAGTGGATTTCCCATCTAAACCTAACCAAGTACAGTCCCACTCGCTGCTGCTGCCGCTCGTAATCTCTCCAAGGTCATACACCGAACCGAACCTACGATCCCAAAGCGCACGGGAAAGATTCTTCCGAAAGCGAAGATAAGGCGTTTATAAAATGGGACTCTTCCTTAGTTGGTGTCATCACTTCCCGAGCGAAAGTCGCGATCTGCTGCAGTTTAGTGTGTAACGATGGCCAAGTTGGTAGTCCTATTATTGTCCCTCGTATTGGTCAGTTTGTTAAGTGTGCTGGTAAGCGTAACATCGGCCGAAAAGCTTCAACTCGTTTACCAGTGGTCACAGCTAAGATCCAGCAACAAAAATAATGGTACGCATAAGCGCTTCTTGTTCTTTTTGTGTGGCCGTTTACCATCTTCTGGGTGTCTCTTTTGTAGCATCACAAAATGTACTGTTTTCGGCCAATACCGTCCCATCCGATGAGGACACATTTAATGCATATGGAAATCTGCCGATGGGTGTGACACATCACAAAGGTTTCCTGTACGTCACGATACCTCGCCGTCGTCCCGGCATTCCAGCGACGTTGAACGTTATCGACATGTCACGCAATCCGTCCGTGAACGAACCAACACTGGAACCTTATCCTAACACACTGGTGAACTCACTGCGGGTAAGTGCGGCCGAGTTGCTTTAATATTTTCCTTTCATTTAAATCGTTTTTTGGTTTTCTTTTTTGCAGAACGACTTTGCTGCGGATCCGAAACGCATCATCTCGGTCTACCGTACCCAGGTGGATCGTTGCGATCGGTTGTGGTTCGTCGATACGGGCTACCTCGAATATCCGGGCGGTGCTGGCCGTCAAGTACAACGGCCCGCCCTGTGGGTCATCGACTTGACCATCCATCGCAGTGTGCGACGGTTCGAAATACCGGCGGAAATGGTTGAATTTGGGTACGGCATACCGAACATCGAGGTAGACGTTGATGAGGTCGACTGTGGCCGGGCATACGCGTACATTCCCGACTACGAGTGGCGCCGGTTGTACGTGTTCGGGTTGACCGAGGGACGGATGTGGCGCTTCGAGCATAATTACTTTTCCTTCGAACCACGGTACGGAGATTTCAATATCGCCGAGCAACAGTTCACCTGGTACGATGGCATCTTCTCGGTGGCAGTCGGTGGACGGTGGCAGAACAGTGACACCGAGCGTACCGTGTATCTGCACGCGATGGCATCGGTAAGCGAGATTGCCGTATCGAACCGGATACTGCAGAACGAAACGCTGGCCCAGCTCGGCAATGGTGCATACGGACGGGGTTTCCATCACCTGGGTGCCCGTGGGCCCAACGCGCAAAGTTCGAGCCATGCGTACGATCCACAGACCGGCGTACTGTTCTATGCGGAAATTAATCGCAACGCGGTGGGTTGTTGGAACACAAAGAAGCATTTTGCACCGGAGAACCATGGCATTGTGCATCTGGACAATGAGGAGATGATTTATCCCGCTGATCTAAGGGTAAGTAATTGTGGCAATCGAAGCATTCAGACGCTCGGTCACATCAAATGGGAAGCTTTAACTAATTATCTTCTTTTGGTCATCTTTAGATTGATAGCAATGGTGACCTGTGGGTCATTTCCAATCGGCTCCCTATCTGGATCTACTCCCGGCTAAACCAAACCGACGTGAACTACCGAATTTGGCGCCAGTCTGCATCTCGGGCCATTGCTGGAACAATCTGCGCATAGGTACAACATGGCGATAATAAAAAAAAGTCTTAGCACAGTTTGCTCCTAACGTACTGTTGCAATCGTGAATTATTAGGAGCGAATGCGCACCATTCGCATAAAGTGGTAGCAGATGCTAATACTTTTTGCCTGGGGATTGTAGGGTCCGCTGGTTGCGATGTTGATTATCCAGTACTCGTGTTGAAGTGTTGTGTGGCCCCTTCGTAACTTTGCGATATGTATCTGTAGAACATCTGCTCCGTGTTTGTCTTGATTCTTGAATCAAATTTGACATATTGTTACATTTTTGTCTCCGTTGCGTTGTTCTTGAAGCCTCCCGGTCCTATGATCATGAATAGCAACAATACTAAAGAAGAATCGTCTATCTTGAATCCAATCGAAGGAAGCTTGTTGCTGGTTGTCATCAGTTCTCGAGTGTTCAGTGATTGCCGAGAGCACTATCACATCCATGACGTCTCGAGTAATACCAGAAGTATGCGCTTGCTACACATCACCAGCACCTAATTTCTTTCACACAAACGGTCAAAAGAACAACACAGCTTAAACCAGGAGGTATTTGTTAAAAAATGGAAACCAAAAAACACTATGCACGCGCTCACGGTTTATTTTTTCGCCTCTAGCTTCAGTGTATGGTTATTGCAGGTTTTTTACGCTTTTATACGAAAGGGAACGCTTGTTTTTATCAACACGACTACACAATACGACTATGACAGCACACACCACACTCGTTACTAAAAAAAAATCTTATATCAAGAATCACTTTGTTTTGTTGTTTCTTTGTAAAAAGAGGTTCCTAAAGAATGAATTCCTACACTACTTTCGTCTTATCAACAGGTGCCATTGGTTATGATCAAAGAAAAAGCTTCCTATCTTAGCTGCTGTTGTTTTCTTTTGTCTAAAATTTCATATCAAAACTCTCTACTATTAAACCGCAAAATCGCGCCTGTAAGCATATACTTCTGTTACCGTTTGTGTCAGCCTTTGTTTTCTTATGTTTTTGTTTGAGAAAAAGTATGGTATGTTCAAAAAGATTCGACTCCATTTTTCTACTTACTGTACAACTGCTGCTTCTCCTGCTCGTGCGGCATTTACATCGAAACAGAAGAAGCTTTTCTGTTACTACTACTACACACAGTCACACTTTCACACACTCACACACACACACAGTAGGGATTTCACACAAAGTTGTGCAAAGTTTTACAGCCTTTTTGTTTACGTTTTTGTGTTTTGCAGTTGAGTGATTGAGTTATTATAGTTAATATTGTTTTTGTTTTTGCTTAACATTCTTCGACACCTTTCTTCCACATGATGGGAAGGTGGGTTGTGGTTTCCCTCGTCCTGAAAGAGCGCCAGTCAATAATTTCGTAAGAAATAACAACATTTTTGACGTATTTTCTAACATCAAACAACTAGAGAACGAATTTATCTTATACGCCACTCGATGAAACAAAGAATCAAAAAAAGTTTGCCTAAATTACACAACGATCATCATTAAAAAAAATCCCCAAAAAAAAAAGAAACTAAAATTTTGGTATTTGCTCTTATTGGCCTCAGGTTCAGTTTCGGGGAAAGTCCACTACCACCCCCTCACCGCAAGTGGGCGGATGATTTTGCTACGTAAATGTCGCACTACTAAGTTCTAGCTCACAAAATTTGCACTAATCGTTTACTGGAGAGGAAAATTTTAGTCCCCGGTTTTTTTTTTTATCGCCACCTAATGCACATCCTATCAGCACATCGAGACATCACATATCGTAGGTTAGGTTCATTCAAAGTATGACTCGCTCGCAACGGTGTTAAGTGTATGTACTACTGAAACTAAACAAAAAAACTCTTTCCTACATTAATATGTTCCGTTAGTTTGCGAAAATAGTAAGTAGTAGTAGTAGTAGGTATTGAAGGTGTACTATGCGTCCTAGTATGATAGTAGTGGATAAGATTCAATAGTAATAGTAGTAGTAGTAGCATGCGTTAGGCATATACTCTGCTAATCATTACTAGTGGTGGGTCAAGTGACACTTTTGGCTGTATTACCGCACACAGTCTGCTGTGCTGTATTACTGTTGTACCACACTAAAATGTCGCATCGCTTCCATGCAACCAGAAGCCATGCAATGACACAGTAACTGTGCGGTAACACAAACGCTGTGGTAGTTACTATGCTCAAGATAGTGCGATTATACAAAAATGTGTTTTATAAAGAGGTTTGAATTCTTGCGACTTCATTCGTCTATGTTACATTGATGAGATGTGACATTTAAGTGTGGTACCACAATTATGTTAAGTGTGCAAGTATGCTGTGTTACTGTGGTGCCACAATGTCACACGACCCATCACTAGTCATTACACACATTACTTCTTGCTACTATTATTAGAAAATGTGTGTCTTGCTAGAGATAAACACGGTTGATTTATCGTGTCATTTGTATAAAAAAAAAACTAAGTCCCGCTTCTTTCTCTACAATTCCGCTTAGTAGTTGTTACAATTGCAAACAGTAGTAGACGGACACGATACTAATTCCCTGCTTAACGGTACTGTGTTTTTTTGATCCTCTGTGATGTTGTTACCTGCACGCTGCACAGTGTTGCCCTATTGCACAATAAAATCCTTGTGGCCACGTAGAGATTTCAGCTGCTTTTTCAGCTTTGTTACCAGGTCTGCTGGTTGTACCTGAAATTGGGAGACATTGTAGATAGTTTCAGGCACACGTTAGCCATACATACCAGTATCGATATATCTCGCCCGACAGCATTCAAACGATCGCGTATTTCGTTCTCCTTAAAGAATAAATTTAACGGCCTACCGTTGATTTCCGTCAACACCCAAAACGTTAACGATAATCCATCACAAGATTTTGCCTGTATGAAAGAAACCAAAAGAAGGAATATTAGTACATTACTTACATCACGTCCCGAGTAAAAATGGACGGATGGTTTTATATACCTTCGGAGGCAATCCATGCCGTGCAGCTAAACTGTTCGGTACAACGTCCACAATGGTTGCCGTGTTGCCATCCCGAATCAGCCCCAAACACTGCCCATCAAGCTCACGCCGAATGGCGTATACCCGCCCGAATGGAACACGACGGATAATGAGTTCAACCTGAAACGGGGGGGGGGAAAATAAAAACAAATTATTTCCCTGTTCATTAAATGTTTCTTCGTCGTTTCGTATGTTGCTCCCACTTACAAACAAACCCGGTGCCGCCCGGATTGCTTTGTGTGCTTCGGCTGCGGTCGTGATCGCAACACCGGCCACACTAATCATCTGATCGCCGATGTGAAGCGCATTGTACAGGACCGGATGTTCCTTTTGCTTCCAACCCGCCACCCATACGGCACCGAACGCATCCACCAGCCCGATGGAATTGATACAATCCTTGCGACGCAACTGTAACCGTACACCGCCAGGATGCATCATCTCTCGCCGGAGCTGAAATACTTGCTGTTCGCGGAGCGTTAGCTTACGATTGCCGCCGATCGGTGTTCCGTGCCCATTTATCGCCCCATTCAGTTGACTTCCTTCGGGTACGTTGATGAGCTGATGATGGGGACGAAATGGTTGCGGTGGAGACTGTAAGCGACCGGGCCCAGCTCCACCAGCTGGAGGACCGCCCGATGATGCTCCGTTTAGGCGCGCCTGCGTGTGTTCCTGCCGTGCGTCCGAAGTTGATGAGCTGCGGCGCCGCTGTTCAGGTGGCAAATGATCGGATCGAATTTTGTTCTCTACCGGAGCTCTTCGGCCACGCGCAACGATAGCTGCCTGATCCGTCCCATTAACGGCCGCCGTGCTGGCTGATGGTCTCGTACTCAAAACCAGCTCGGTAAGTCCTCGTTGCAGCAGTGGAGCAGCACGCTGTGGATGTGGTGTGTAGATGTTACGATCGACGGCCGGCCTCTTGGAAGGACTTCCACCGGTAAGGTGGATCGGAGCGGGTGCATTGCCCGCAGATGGCGCTGTTCCTTGTTTGGAGGTTGATGCTGTGCCACCGATGCTGCTACCGTTACTCCCAATGATAGTATCGTGTTGAACACGATTTTCCTTATCATTGCTGCTGCCGCCGACCTCATTGGTTCGGTTACCCTTAATTGCCAGCCTCGCGGGAAGTGGAATATCCGAATGACTAGACGAGCGTGACTGTCTGCTGAGCAGCAGCACCTTACTGCTCTTATTGCCGGCGGTTGCTTTGGACACAATCGGCGCAACGGATACGACTGCCTGATCCTCAAAGTTTGGCGCGTTCGTTTGTCCACCTCCCGCTGTGACCTGCACGGTGCTGGTAAGGAAAACCTGCTCATAATGTTGACTGGACTGTGACGACGACGATTGGCAATGGATCGGTTTACTGACACCCGAAACATCACCCGCAACAGTGGAAGAATTGACGGCAATCTGTGTTACGGTGCCGAAATTACTTTCCGGTCCCTTGATGGGCGTTGAGGAGGTTGCTACGGCGACCTGTACAGTTGGTGGTTGGCTTCGGGGCGTTGCCATGACCGACGAACTGATCGGAACCGACTGCACGTTGTTCGGCACGGTTACCGTTGTGATCTGTTGCTCGTTTATTTACGCGATAATAGACGGTTGCATTAGTTGATCTTCGTTTGCTGCATACTCGATGTTGGTAGACGGTTGCATTAGTTGATCTTCGTTTGCTGCATACTCGATGTTGGACGGAATGATTTGCACGTTGCTCTTATAGTTATGATCGCTACCGGGTCCTACGTCATCCGTTATGATGGTGGACACACCGGTCGGTACCGTGGTGGGCGTAACAATCGACGGTTTTGCTTTTGGGAAGTTAAATCGAGACACTGGAGGCTTCGGCGAAGAAGCTGTAGTCATTGTTGGCGATGGAGTCGTGCCGTTGTTACTGTTGGACACCTGAATGATGGTAACATTCGCTACCTGGTCCTCCTCGTTCGCTAGTGAGGTTGAAAGTGGGGATGATGAGTTTGCTACGGGAGACACTTTTCGGCGCGTTCGTTTCGGTTCCACTCTGTAAATGAAAAGGAAAGAAAACAGGATCAATATTGGATAACTAAGTAGGCGGTTTAGCACTACACATGAAACCCATCTAGGTGCCATTGGTGAATGATTAAATACTAAACCGAAGTATCCGTGCCAGTGCCAAGTACGAACATTGTTTTATTTTGATAGCGATCTACAAGAACTTCTATATATTTTCCTAATATTTTTTAACATACGATGGATTCGGGCAAAGAAACTAAGCCACACGATCATTTACTCGATCAAGAATATGCTCAGTGTTTGCAAGTGCTGCGCAATCTTATCCCGAGCTTAGAAGAACCCATCGACATCAGGAAAACTGCCCAGTGGATTGATCGCTTTAACAACACGCCGCCAGATCAGAAAGCTCTCCGAAACAGTTGCGCGAAGCTACTCCTCCAGCAGCTGCTCGAAGACAACCTGACGCATCCCTTTATTTTCCCACACCTTCTCGACGAACCGCTAGAGATGTTACTACAAAACGATCCTGAGTTGGTGGGCGATGGCCCATTCGAACCCTTACAGCATTTGGTGAAACAGTTCGAAACGCTTAACGAACGTACCGACGAAGATATCAGCTCCCTGCAGGCTGATACGCCCGAAAAACGAACCGAACCTTCGCAGTCTATCCAGATGGATATAGACTACCTACTTCGACTGCAGGATGCACTCCGGTCTGCTCTACTGCTCCGAGTACCCGACATAATCGAAAACCCAGAAATGTTTGTACCGGCACCTTCGGAAAATCTCCACCCAGACGATCGCCAATGGTTAACGATCGTGCTGGAAGGTATTCGGTCGAAAGTGACCCAAAAGCAAGATTCCCGTTCGACCTGTACGGTTGAATGTCAAACGATCAACGATCAGCCAGAACGTGTCGCCCAACCTAACGCATTCATCGATCGTACCGAAATCGAACGCTACATGGAGCGTAAGTTCGCTAAACTGTACGCAAAGTTTCGTGTGCGTGAAAAAGCGCTCGAGATACGCACCCAAACAGCCGGTGGAATTCATCTGATCGATGTGTCACAACGGTTGGTGAAACAATGTCGACGTTCGTTTCCAACGACGACGAGTTCACCGCTAACTACCAGACATAAAGCTGCCGGAACAACGGATCGGAGCCGTCGTCGGTCAGATAATTAATACACTTCTCAACTTGGGACGCTAGAAATTGCGAGCGAGAATACCTGCGTGTCCAGCCGGGTGAGAAGTGGCAAGAACAGCAATAAATTGACCTTGGTAGTGAATGAACGGCCCCTGGCACGATTAACGACGCCCACGAGAAACGGCGATGATGGACGTCCCCAAGAAGGAAGCGCGGCACAATGTTGATGACGGGAAAATATAGAAAGAGAGAATAAAATGGACGGCCACTTCTAATGCGTTTGTTTCGTTTCGCGATCTCAATTAAGGCTAGCTCATGTACAATTATAGCACGATTTTGCGGAGGTTGAGATGTTTGTTTCTTAAATTGCTCGTGTTTACAAAAACTAAAGCCTTTCATTAATATTTGTATCTAATAAAATTCAACAGAATCTAACCTCTGCTGCTGAAGGATGCACGTTGTTGTGCGTTGATGCGTCACAGTTTGCAAACGTCCGAACTCTATTTCTAATTTAATTTACACCAGCCAGCGGGATGAATGCAGGATGGCAAACGAAACGCAAACAGCAGAACCACGAACCACTCCACAGGCGACGAACACATTAACGGGGCCGACATTTCTTCCTCGCCCAGGTTGTCTGCTATACCCACGGTTTAGCATATGCAAGCGTCGCGCTGCACGGAAAGTGGTTTGCGATCTGTTCCATTCCAATATCTTCCGACCCGTATCCGACACTGATTCACCCACTCGGACAGTTGGGTTTTGCGTCTGACCAGGTACGCGTCCCAATAGCCGCAACCCCTGCGCTTTGAAGACATGTTCAAATAAAGACGACGACGACGACGAAGGTGCAGGTTTGCAATCGTTCGTCACCGGGATCGCATTGGAGCAACAGGCGGCAACAAGTACACACCATCTCCGAGCTAACCACCCCCCAACACTAGACACACCTTTACACTCTTCCGTCCAAACACTGGACACACCTTTCAAAAGACTGCCGCTTTTTTCTGTGTGTCTCTCTCTCTCTATACCATCGTTGAAATCTAACACCCACATTAACCTACACACCCGTAGGTTTTGCCCATTTACCAGTACAGTACTGAAGGTGTTGGTACAGTGAATCGAACGAAAACTAATTTAACTAAGCTTTCCCCAATTGCGTTGCGTTTTGTTCTAGTTAGGATGGTTGAGTTTATAGGGCTAGCAGCAAATGGGTAAATGATGACTGTCGCAGCGAAACCCATTTATGCTAGTCAGTGTTTCTTAACATCGTGCTGTATAAAAATGTTAAAAAATATATGCACACGAGATCTAATACAACTCAAATAGCACACGCCGCGCCGATTGATTAGGACTGTGAGGATTTGGCTTCTCCTTCTCCTTGGCTTAACGAACTACTAGATCATAGCAATTTAGAAGCGATCCAGTGGGCGATTCGATAGTGGCGCCCATGTCACACAGCAGGACCAAGTAACAAAACCCGTCCGGGCTTTCTGTATGCCTTATGACTAAAGTACATACAGCTACGGGTATAATGAAGTTAAAGGAGCCAGTAATGGTAGGCCAAGATCTCTTGAGGTTCAGCTACACTTATTGATACAACGAATTGCAAACAAATCCTCATAACGGAGGAACGGTCTGGATTACAGATGAGAACAAATAACTCTTTCCAAAAAATTAATTCATTATTATTTTTACACCTTTGCGATTCGAATCATTTAGCAACTTATTCGCTATTTGAATCGTTTAACAACTCTTTTGATATTGATAAGTTTATGATAACTATGCTGTGGCTGTAAACAACTCTCAAAAGAGTTACTAAACGTTTCGAATTCCCAAAAAGTTGTTAAACGATTCGAATCGCAAATGAGTTGTTAAAACTCTTCATAAAGAGTTAATTTAACTCATTCTTTAGGAAGCTTTAAATCAATCATTCACTCTTACTCAGTTCGCACAACACAAGCCGGGATAGACATTCGATATCCGGTCCTGCTAATGTGGAAAACAACAGAGTTCTATTTAAAAAATATGTTTTTTGTTGAGTATCATGCCATCTTTAATAAAACAACACTAAAATCCAACTAAAGTTTGAGGCTAGATTTGGGCAACTGCCTCTTGATAAGATCTTGGACCTAGAATATATCGTGGTTGAGAGCCACTGAACGTTTAATTACTTCTATTCAATATATCTTCAATCACGAGCCAATAGATACACTCATTGCTGACCCTTCGCTGCAATCGCTCTCGTTGTCGACACGAAAAAGGTTGACCATCGCCCAAAGCTTGTACCCTCTCTCGAAAACGCAATCCTACCAGCACCGTCGTGCTAGAAACGCCAAAACCAAAGTTTTGCCGAATACCAGTTCTTTAAAACACTTCAAACTACTCTAAAAAACTAATCGTTTGTCTACTCATGTTATGCACTGTACTTCTACTTCTGCGTCTACAACAATCAGCATATTAATTTGTTGTTCAAAATAAAGCATTGAACAACTGCCGCCAAACAAATGCTTCCGTCTGTCCAGTTTGCTTAGACAATGATAATTTAATTCAACGTTAATCAACTTCATTCTACTACACCCGTCCCATTCCCGATTGGAATGTGCATTCCCTTTTTAAACAGACCGTTTGTTTGCGCACTCATTGTGTAGTTCCACCAAGTATGAATTAGCAACCGGTTCTTGAACCACCGGATACTGTAAACCGTTCTTCAAAGAAATATCCCTAATATATCGATGGATGAAATGGCACCATTGGTCAACACCAATCACGACTGGGGAAATTTGCGCCCATCCACCCACAAAAGCACGTCGCCAGAATTCCCCAGACCACTGCGTAGCGATTGATGCGTTCCGTAGAAAAATGCTTAAATCGAAACCATCCGGGCTTCGGGTAGCATTATGTGTTCCCCTACACGGCACGCATGTTGACCGAAGGAAGGTGAATGTGTCAACAAATTGAGACGTGGTGCGGTCTCTGATTCACCGTCATCTATGGAACGTCCAGTAAGTCTTTCACCAATTTGGATGACTAACGCAAAAAGGGCACACGGCTTAGTGCTTAAAACTTTTGGAATGATAACGTAAGCGTCGAGCCTATCTACATGTTGCCTACTCTGACTACATTCCCCAGAGGGGGGAGTGGCGACCTCTTTCAGCGATATGTGGCCGGACGTTTCGCCGTTAATTGAAGGCAATTAGCAGTCAATGAAGCGAGCGAGGGATGGTTATTCTTACCATCGTTGGTGTGGCCGTTGGTTGTCGTGCCGTTGACGGCGTCGACACCATTGCCATCACAGTCAGTGGTTGATCTTTCGGTAGTCGGCCGTACATCCAGCAGCAGCTTCTTATCGAAAATGGTGCGTTTCAACGATGGTCCAGCCGTTCCGGACGGATCCGCCAGCACGTTGGTGACGAACGTGGTCGCTAGGGAGGAAGCTGTGGTCGATGTACCAGGTGCGAGTGTCACTACCGGATGATGATGATTATGATGGCCGGCCGAGCCATTATGGGCCAAACTATCTCTGTTGATTATTTTCTGCGGTTTCGGCAAACTCGTACTGGGCGGAGAATCACGTGGTGGTGATGCGGATATGATGGATTTAAGGTGCTCTTCTGGTTCTTCCTCGGAGACCAGCGAGGAAGACGATCCGAGCGATATGGTGTCGGTTGTGGAGGTCGGTGGCTGGAGTTTACTTGCTTGAGCATTGATACTGCTCACCGCTTGCAGCGGGTTCGACAGAAGGTTCATGAGATTCTGCGTAGAGGTGTTGGACATGGCCGGTGGACCAGTTAAACTTGCACGCTCACTGGTCGGGCAGTTCGATATGGATGTGAGCGTTGATGAATAGCTACTGGCCGATGAGGAAGAGCCATTCGAGGACGATGACGAGGACGATGATGATGCGGATGATGATGACGATGAAATAGAGCTTGTGGTGCCGGTGTTGGAGACTATCGTGCCACTTGTACCACCGGAACCAGACGCTCCGGTTGGTGGTAGCGAGGTAGATGGTCCGCTTGCACTCGCTACGTTTGAATGATGCCCGTGGTGTTGCTGTAGTAAAGATGGTGGCTGGACACGCTCGATCCCTGGCACGATTGCAGCCGGTACAGGAGGTGTAGCCGGTAGCGGGGACGTTGGATCGCGCGTCGGTGCCAGCGGGGGTCGCACCTCGGGTAGCCGCGAGTACAAATTTTCCTTCGGCGACAGTAGCTTCATCTCGCGCAGCTTCGACCGTAGACATTCCACCCATTCCTGCATACATTCCCAGGTGTTGGCATTGAAGCGGGCCACCTCGTTGCCGAGCGTTATCACAAATTCGAACTCCTGCTCAACGGAGACGAGCGCATGCGAGACGTGCTGGACGGTTTGTAGCGATAGTGCCCACTCCGGGGCGTGCGATGGGGCCTGCCGGGGATCGCTGTAACCCTCCAGGAATGCTTCACAGTCATCGTGCACGCAAAACACCACCCAATATCGATCCGGTTTCTGTTGGACGAAAGAAGAACGGAGAACGCAATGAGTTGAAAGGGTTTCAATATTCATACGATAAAACGTTAAATAGCAATTTCTTATTAAAAACAACAGAATTCATTAACGTAACTTTTGTTTTTTAGCGTGGACACGGTACTAGCTAGAACTACATGGATTTTTAGAGAAGCTGAAAAGGTTATTTAGTAGTTCCAATAAATATTATAGCTTCTCACGGTATTTTATTCGGTATGACGTGTATAAATTGGATCAGATAATGATGCATAAGTTCTTAAATAAATTTATCGTAACATGATCTTTCAGGCGGATAATTATCGTATAAAATTTGAAATTATTTTTAATGTAATAATTTAATTGTCATGAATTAAAATAAAACATACACTGTTAAAAACGTTCATCTAAAATCTTCCAAGAAACAAACAAACAAATATGCTAATTTATTAATTAGTAGCAAGCAAGTAAGTGAGAGAGAAAATACATATATACAGCCATACCATGCTTACGTATTTTTACCAACAAAATTTATAAATATGCATTAAAAAAATTAATAAAATGTAAATTATTCGCCACGTGCTCAAAAGTTAAACGGAACTTTTCAAAACCAAAGCAAACCGTACCACAAACAATTTAGCCGCACCACCGGAACCAGACGCTCCGGTTGGTGGTAGCGAGGTAGATTGTCCGCTTGCACTCGCTACGTTTGAATGATGCCCGTGGTGTTGCTGTAGTAAAGATGGTGGCTGGACACGCTCGATCCCTGGCACGATTGCTGCCGGTACAGGAGGTGTAGCGGGTAGCGGGGACGTTGGATCGCGCGTCGGTGCCAGCGGGGGTCGCACCTCGGGTAGCCGCGAGTACAAATTTTCCTTCGGCGACAGTAGCTTCATCTCGCGCAGCTTCGACCGTAGACATTCCACCCATTCCTGCATACATTCCCAGGTGTTGGCATTGAAGCGGGCCACCTCGTTCTCTATTCTTAAGCGCGAAATGAGCGAACAGATGGTAAGCATTTAACAGCTTCTTTCTCTCTGCAGCATCTGGAGATGATGGTCGATGAAACAGGCGGGCACGATCTACCGACACCAGGTGGAACAAAAAAAGGTTCGTCCGTACATTCCACACCGGTTCGATGTGATCGCATGATCGGGCATCGACGACTTTCGATATTTTGTGATCGACACTGCTGAGAAGAAACAAAAAACACCAGCTGATCGCGACCCATGTACGCGCTCTAGTGGCGCAACAGTGGCTGATAGCGCAAAGCAGCAGCCAAATATTCGTCCATTGATAATGGACCATCCACTGGCACCAGAGAGCGGACACCGTGTGGCTGGTTTTCCACACCATTTTTATTACGCGATGATGCTCGTGAGATGCGGCTTTACATCGCACAACCCCAATTAGGCAATTGTTTGGATGATCTATTTCTATAAAATTACCGATTGGAGATTATATTTTCTCCATCACGCATCAAGTGTTGTTGTACCACCTTCTTCAATTGGACTTTACGGGGCCAACAAACTGTGGACAAACACACACACTTCACACCTGCTAATTGCAAAACACACAGCACAATGCGTTGCAATTGCATTTGCATTAACTCTCCCTCCGAGCAGTCCATCCGTCCGTCCGTTACGCTTCGCTCGATGCAAAGAGATCAACAATTTTGATATGTTTAAATGCTTTCTTCACGCCCCACAGCCATACACGACCGGCCCGACCGAACACAGGTATTTTTTTAAAGGTTTTTTATTTTTTGCCTAGAGACAAACAAACAAATATGCTAAATTATTAATTAGTAGCAAGCAAGTAAGTGAGAGAGAAAATACATGTATACAGCCTTCACATGCTTACGTATTTTTACCAACAAAATTTATAAATATGCATTAAAAAACTTAATAAAATGTAAATTATTCGCCACGTGCTCAAAAGTTAAACGGAACTTTTCAAAACCAAAGCAAACCGTACCACAAACAATTTAGCTGCGTTTCTAAACATTGATTCCGTGACTGCAGCAATTGCCATCATTCGCTATCCTTCGCCACAGTACCCGCCCAGAAGTCCCGTACATTTTATTGCACCACGCTCTAATTGCGATTCGTTTAGGACAATCCGTTACGGAGTGTCCGCACGTTCTGGTGGTTCGGCAGACCCGTGATCGCGAACCCCAACATTCCTACGCTTCTGACACTTTTTTCTCTATTCTTAAGCGCGAAATGAGCGAACAGATGGTAAGCATTTAACAGCTTCTTTCTCTCTGCAGCATCTGGAGATGATGGTCGATGAAACAGGCGGGCACGATCTACCGACACCAGGTGGAACAAAAAGAGTTCGTCCGTACATTCCACACCGGTTCGATGTGATCGCATGATCGGGCATCGACGACTTTCGATATTTTGTGATCGACACTGCTGAGAAAAGAAACAAAAAACACCAGCTGATCGCGACCCATGTACGCGCTCTAGTGGCGCAACAGTGGCTGGTTTTTGACAACGTTTCCATTTCTAATACTGGACAAACTCCAGCCGCTTTTATCAATTTTGTTTTACTTTTGATAATATTCTGCTATCTTTAAGATTTTTCAACAAAATCTACTCATTTGCAATAACATCACTACTACACCAATGGTTTTAAATATGTTTCTCCCTATCATATCGTCTAAAGCTGCGATGTCAGCCAAACTTGTTAGACTACGTGGGACAAATATCTCTTGAAGTCTGGTTTGCGGGCCAAAATTGGTTTGAATCAAAGTTCTCTAAACTGAAACAACTGATATAGAATTCAAATAAAATCATCTTACATAATTCTATACAAGCAATAGAAGAATATATTACCAAACTTGCGCTGTACAGCTGTTTTCAACCATCAAACTGACTGAACCATCACTGTCATTAACACTGTCACGAAGGAAGTATGCCGAGAAGCCAACGATACAATTTTTCTTGCAAATCTTTATAAACAGTAAGTAGACATGTTTGAAATACCAACAGCATGTCAACATTGGTTCTACCTATAACGCTAGCAAATGGCCGGAATAAGACCAACATTTCACACAGATTTCTTGCTAAAATTGGCAGTAGGAGAACGAAAAACTGCAGTGTAGTCGCATTCACTAGGCACAATTTTCTTTATTTTGTCTCTAACCCTTTTGGCGATATCCCATACAAAAATGAGATCCGCTCGAGGCTGTAACTCGGTTGCAACTCGGTTGTATGACGCACCACTTACAGCCTCTTTCGAGCGCCGCACGAGCAGCGCGCTCTATAACCTTCTCGCTCACTCCATAGTCTAGCTCGCTCGTATTCTTTCTGAAGTGACGCAGCGACGCGCTACAACGGGTTGCTTTGTTTTGCTGGTTTTTTCAGCATCTTTTATTTTATAATTTTTCTCTTATATTACACTGTAAATGGCACTTTTTGCTTAAAACTATCACAAACTTTCACTTGCTTCGCTGAATGACGGTCTACGGCGTCTGATTCGGGTGTCTTCTTTTCGTTTCCTGCTGGTACTGCCGGCGTCTCCACGAAAGTCCACTCCAAATATTCGCTTGAAAAACGATCTAGAACGGAATAAAATAATAGCTGGTCTTATAACATTAAAGGCATATACACATAGTCTCAAACTCCCAAAATCGAAAAAGTGTTGACTTAGAAATGTTTAATGATTATTTTTGACGTTTCCATTTCTAATACTGGACAAACTCCAGCCGCTTTTACCAATAACTGTGAGTTTACATTTAGTTTTACTTTTGATAATATTCTGAGATCTTTAAGATGTTTCAACAAAATCTACTCATTTGCAATAACATCACTACACCAATGGTTTTAAATATGGTTCTCCCTATCATAGCGTCTAAAGCTGCGATGTCAGCCAAACTTGTTAGACTACGTGGGACAAATATCTCTTGAAGTCTGGTTTGCGGGCCAAAATTGGTTTGAATCAAAGTTCTCTAAACTGAAACAAGTGATCTTCTTCTTTCTTGGCCTAACGACCTCTTAAGGTCATGCCTGCCATTTCTGGCTTACTAGACTTATTGTTACCGCATAGTTGGATAGTCAGTCCTCACTATGGGGGAACGGCCCAGATGAGACCAACTGATATAGAATTCAAATAAAATCATCTTACACAATTCAATACAACCAATAGACGAATATATTACCAAACTTGCGCTGTACAGCTGTTTTCAACCATCAAACTGACCACTGTCATTTACACTGTCACGCAGACAGTATGCCGAGAAGTCAACGATACAATTAAAGAATTTTCTTGCAAATCTTTATAAACAGTAAGTAGACATGTTTGAAATACCAACAGCATGTCAACATTGGTTCTACCTATAACGCTAGCATATGGCCGGAATAAGACCAACATTTCACACAGATTTCTTGCTAAAATTGGCAGTAGGAGAACGAAAAACTGCAGTGTAGTCGCATTCACTAGGCACAATTTTCTTTATTTTGTCTCTAAAAGGTGTCGCGGGCCACATCCAACGTCGTCGACCACATGTTTGACATCACTGGTCTAAAGCTTCATTCATCTCGAAACCCAATTATTGTAAAGATAGCAGCAGACTGGTAACTAGTTTTAGCTGGAGAAATATCTTCACACAAAACCCTATCACGAAGTATGAAACTGCGCAATAAACAGAGTATTTACAATCCCAACAATAAATAAAAAGCGTCTAAGATATGGACTCTGTTGTCGAAACCCCATTTGCAGCGTCCAAAATTGCTTGAAATATTGTTAGACCACAAAAAAAAAAAACGCTTTGAGCAGTCCAAGAACTCAAATTGAGCACCAAATTTGACTCTTCAGTCTCCGTTGGGCAGATCATGTAATAAAAGCGGCACTTGTCTACCCCCAGTCTTAGAAAGGACCCAGTCTTTAAGGGCAATCAAATGGCCAGAAGAAGCAGTTTCGAGGACTCTCCCTATCGGCAAAAGCCAATTTTTTATATTAATTACCTTTTGAGTATTAAAATTATTCGCACTACCTGAATTGGTGCGGCCTACAGCGTAATCAAGACAAACGATTGTCTTAAAATTAGCACAACCCAGTATATTAAGTGTTCAAGAGAAAACTATCACTCAACCAGAATGATTCATCCTCTAAACAATAAGTTTTGATTGGAAGCAATAATTTACCTATACCCATCACAGCTTCACAGCTACAAATGAAAAGCACGATGATTGAATATCATTTAGGCGCAATCATAATCTAACTCAATCAGCGGCAAACGGACACCGGTTTTCAACGCCGCGCATTTATTAAGCTTAATAAATTCTTCCAGCTGTAGTTTCCTGCTTAACACTCACGCATGCTCATCACGAAAAGCGTGTGCCGTATAAATTGATATCAATAACTGCGATTTGATTAAAGCCTCACTATTTTGGCCGGTATACCCAATCGTTGAACGGCCAAAATCCATCAAACCAAATAATCATCGTCGTACCCGTCGTATCATTATCATCAAATGGCGTCTCTGGGTTACGTTTTGAATGATTCCTTGTTAGGGCGCAGTAGCTTCCATCACACACTGGTGAGATCAACGGCACTGTCGCTTTTCTTAATCCGATTCCGCGCTTAACCTTGACAGAAAATCAAGACATGAACCACACGACTTTATCTCTCTAGCCTAGTGAGGGGCGAGCGACTTTAATAAAACTTTATACAATCGCACCGGTTCCGTACGGGGCAACTGAGCTAAAGAAGAAGACGGCAAAAACAGCAGCGACTAAATCCAGCCGAAAAATCGTACCACACACACACACCGAGCAGCCGTACAACACGAAACCGGGTTTATGTGTGGGAACAACTTTAACAAAAAAAAAACGGACAAACAATCACACGTTAAGGCCTCCTTCGGCCTGGTATACATTTGCAGCTACCCCCGTTTTTGCTGGAGGTCGTAAAAAATCGAGGGGGAGTGCAAATCGGAGGCACACGAAGCCGCGTGTCGAACCCATCAGAAAGCCATTCAATTGGTTGGGTTCGTGAACCAGACCCAAAAAGGGGCATACAGATCAACGCACACACGAAACTAGCCGGTTTTGTGTATTTTAGTCAAAAACGTTTTGGAGGGAAGCCATGCCACTCTATTATTAAACAGTACACACTGGTGGAAATAAGTATAATCATCACGCACACAGTTCATTAGTATCGGGGAGACAATCTATGCGCTCTTTTGCAATCGAAATTTTGCTCTTATAGTGTACATACAATGGTTTAGAGATAAAGTAGATATGTTCGAGCCATTTCTGCTTATTAATTTCCTTCCAGTAATGCCTAAGAAGATTGTATTGGGCATGTGTATAAATTTCATTTTTGTCACATGATATTTCAACAGTTCTTTCAATATTATCCATTGTTTCGCTAGCAAGAAGTTACTTTTTATATTAATAACTTGCAGCTGGAGACTTTAACCGTTGCAAGAAACAGATATGGGAAGGACCATGAAGAAAGTTTTACCTAGAGATAGCAGGCCACCGAAACAACTTCAGACCTAAGGTGACCAGCTGTCGAAATAAAAATGGAAATTTGATCAGTTACCAGCCAGAGCTTCGCGATGGGCTCAGTACTTTGATGAATTATTAAATGATCAATTCACCGAACAGCAAGAGGATCCACTAGCAGATGATATCATACTACTGCCACCTAGCATTGAGGATACACGAAAAGCCAACCGTCTGCACTCGATCAAAAACGGTTGTGCAGCATCAAGAAGGGCGATAGGCGAGAGTGCTGCAACTACAGGGGTATTACGGTGTTGAAATCTTGTAGGCAAGATACTCTCCCTAGTGATACAAGATAGACTTGTCCCATTTGTGGAAGCAATAGCGGGAAACTATCAGAGAGATGTTTTCGAACCACAGACCAGATATTCACCATGCGGCAAATCTTGGAGAAGATGGCGGAGCAGTAGCTACACTCCTATCATCTCTTCATTGATTTTAACTGCCGCATACGATAGTATAGCCAGGATAAAACTGTACGTCGCAAGGAGCTCATTTGGAATCCCGGCGAAGCTTAACAGGCGCTTGTACGAATGACAATGACTCCTATTTGATCTGGCGCTAGAGAGGGCCATCCGATACTCGGAGGTGTACACTTCGGGAATCTATCTTCTATAAGTCTCTCCAGATCGTAGCATATGCTGATGACATAGATATCATTGATTTCAGGCTCTCCTATGTAGCAGAAGCTTACCAAAGGATTGAGCAGTGCGGTACTGAACCTCGGGTTGCGGAGGTGATGTACAGATAGGTGATCGTCCAAAATTTCATCGATCAAAAGTCAACACCGACAGCAACAAAGATTTTGAATTGCGCGCTAGGGTGCTAGCTGCTAACCGGTTATACTACAGCCTGTGGAAACTTCTCCACTCAAAATACCTGTCGCGACGGATGAACCTTTATAGTCTCAGTACTCACATACGCCTCTGGGACATGGACTTTGTTCCATGGACTGGTTTCCAAAACTGAGGAAACCGTCTTAGCTGCGTTCGGGAGGAAGATGCTCAGAAGGATTATTGGCCCCGTATGTGTGGAAAGACAATGGAGGAGGAGCCAAGCTCTACGAATTAGACTCGCCAGGCTCCGGTGGGCTGGTCATGTCATGAGCATGACACTGGACGACCCACCCCGTAAAGTCCTTTTAGGCTCAAATTGTGATCGAGTGATGGCGTTGATGCGTCCATCAGAACGGCCGAGATAATGGATTGGCAAACGACAGCATGGAGGATTGTTACAACAGGCCAAGACCAGTAACCGGTTATAGCGCCTGTTAAGTAAGTAAGTAAGTTGGTTTTAGGTATATATTTTTATTAGTTCCTCTCATTATCATACGAATGAAGTTCAAAATATAGAACGTTCAGTTATGACTTTATTCTTGCAAATAATGAATTTGTAATGCTATTTCTTATTATTATACACACATTTATAACATCTTTTAAAGCTGTTATGCATATGTAAGTAGTTATATTTTACCAAACCAATTTTCTCTTTCTTCTTCTTTGGCTCTACAACCTCGAGAAGGTTTGGCTTACCATTATTGGCTTACTTGACTTTACCCGGAGCTGAATAATAAGTCCCGTTCGATACTTGGTTATGCCGTGTGAAGATCATCGTCACATCAACCACCTTGATATTGCCTGATACGACAAAAGGCCTCGGAAAAGTCCCAGAAGTACGAATGCAAATTTTTGCTAATTTTCATTCGGTTTGAATGGAGAAATTGAATAGTTTCTAAGGTTCTTATTCTTAGGTCCTTTCAGCGATAATACACGTAATTAATTATCTTCAACATATTATATGTAGATAGTATAGAGATAGTATTCTAATCTCCAGTAGCTACTGTTTTTATTCATACCACTGTAGATTGTGAGAAGCAGTTGTTAACAGTTTAGTGGCACGTTTTTGTTATTATTTCAATAACAGAGCTGTTACAAAACTCTCAATTTTAAATCCGCGCGTCACATCAACCACCTTGATATTGCCTGATACGACAAAAGGCCTCGGAAAAGTCTCAGAAATACGAATGCAAATTTTTGCTAATTTTCATTCGGTTTGGATGGAGAAATTGAATAGTTTCTAAGGTTCTTATTCTTAGGTCCTTTCAGCGATAATACACGTAATTATCTTCAACATATTATAGATATTATAGAGATAGTATTCTAATCTCCAGTAGCTACTGTTTTTATTCATACCACTGTAGATTGTGAGAAGCAGTTGTTAACAGTTTAACAGTTGTTTTCAATAACGACATATTCGTTCAATAAAATAGGAAAAATTGTGGAACTGAATTTAATAATAATATGCCACACACGTTAAAGTATATTGGAGATAAAACATTCCGTTCAATAGTTGTGCTTGAGCCACTGTATCTGTGTACATAGTCGATGATGTATTAAATTTGTTATTCAAAGTATATTATCTGGTCTATACCTCGCAACATACCATACCGGCAGTTCCTTACCGATGATGATTTTTCTGACATTTTGAGGCTCACGTGAACCATTCAATTCTATTTCGTTTTCCACTTCAACGCAGGCGATTGAAATGGACAGAAACGAGACCCATCGAACAATGTGCCACGTGCACATCATCAGAGCGAAAAATAATTGCACTTTTACCTTGCGTACTCAATCCACACCAATGATCCCAGTAAACGATCGATTGACGGACAGAATGGCAGATTGCGTGCCTTGTTTAGTCGTTAGACACGTCCGGCCCCTATCAGTGCGCAGTTCCCGCCTGACAGTGGTGTAGAAATATTAAATATACCACCCACAACCCGGCTGGCGATGAGAATGGCAGCGGCGGAACCGGAAAGGTAATAAATTATTGTTCAAAAACTGGTGCCCTTTTGTCTGGGCGTTGCACCACCCAGTGTTCGAAACAGGGCTCGAAATGAAACAAAAAGAATTCTCATAAATGACCTAGCGATGGGGAAAATCGCACCAGGGGCGTTCGTTGTCCTTCTGCAGCTTGCACGATACAGATGCAAAACATGGAAACCGGAACTGAAGGCCACATACGGTACCGTTTGTTTTGGCACAACAAAAAGGCAAATATCTGCGAGCGAAACCGAAAATGTGTTTTTGTGCGTAAAAAGGGCTAAGCCCTCAAACGAAACGCGTGTAGCTTTTCCACCAACCGGTCATTCTCTTGTGCACAATGAGCTTCTTGTGGGAAAATGCAAATAATACCTTCAAAAGTGTCTCACGATCATGATCTAGGAGCACTAGCTGAGGCGTCCGTGGAATATCGCATTCCTTCCACGTTTTTAAGTAGCAAATCACGCCAAACTTCTGACCATTCTTTATCTCCTGTAAGGAAATATTATTTTTTTAACAAAAAAACAAACGTTTTGCCGAGAGCGGAATACCATAAAAGAATTAGACAACAAAACAAAATCAAACATACATTCCAACGCTGATCACAATCATAATGATGATGAGCGCCAAGGTGACAGCCAACAAACTGCTGGCTTCTCTCTCAGGAGGCAGAGCTCAGGATGGAAGGGTGGGTGATCGCATTTCACTCCCCACAACCAAGGGAACACGGAGGCCCCCAACTTCAACCGTACATACTTTGACAACAATCCTACTTCACACAATAATGCCCTACCGTCGCTTTCTCATACATATCCGGAGAATCGTTGTGCAGTAAGGTGAAGACAATAGTGGAACGAAACACACAGAAAAACAAAAAAAAACACAAGCGACCCCCGGACGGGTAACACACAATCGGGCAACAATCGACCACACGGCGCAAACGACCTAAAAACGAGCTATGCGCGGAATTATGCGTGACTTCTCCCGGTGTGGACAAATGGCGCAAAAGTCTTCAGGATGGGTTGGAAGGTGAGTCGCGTGTGTTGGAATGGCGAATGACAAATCCCTGTGTGGAGACAACAGAGAGGCTTCCCCATGAATGACTGACTCCCTTTCGTTTGAGATGAAGTTTTTGTTATGTGGCCCTCATACACAATAATGACAGTCGCCAACGGAGTGACAGACAGTCGGAGTAAGGCCGTGTATTACTGCTCTCTCTTCAACAAGGGGATTTTCTCAACACGACTAATAATAACAGTCAAGATTATGATTACAAATATTGTTGTATTGAGAATTGTTGAAGATCTTTCGAGGCTTTTGTTTCGCTAGAGTGGGACAAGCGCAATAAAAGAAGCAGCAGGATCAAGGATCAAATAAACCTTTAGAGCAGTGCAACAAAAAACAGTTGATAAGCCTGCGTATGAAATGGAAAGTGAAATCAACTCATCGCAAATGAAGTAAAGGAGCTAATAGATTACATATTACTTTTGCGCACTTAACCAAAAGTGTAAAACAAATGAGCAATTGATAATATAAAATAAATACTGAGTTGTCATTCATATTTTAAAAAACATTTACTCAGTGGTGAATCACTCAGTTAGTAATGAAAATACTATTTTATCTAAATACAAACAAATCGCCTTAGTTTACAGCTTTATCACTAAATAAACACAAATCCAAGCCGGGTCTTTCCTCTAGACTAAGCATTAATCATTGTGGATAATTAAAAAAAAGCATTTGGTATATTTTTTCTTATGAAAAATAACAACTAAATAAATAAAATCTGAATATTTTATTTAAAAAAACTATATAGAGAAATAGTCTCAAAACTACGTAACAGTTAAAAAAGTAATTTTTATCCACATTGAGTGTGATGATGCTCATAAAGCCCTTAACAATAACTTGACACAGCCGTCCATCTATAAGGACTACAGAGAAGCGGTAAACCTTGACAGAAATAACTCTATGCCGGTTATTGTTCCGTTTTCTGCACGGACATCGAAAAATGATGAGCAGCAAACGATGGCGTTAAAAGCAGGACATCTTCGACGGGTGTCATGATCGTTATTTGAGTAGCTAATAAGTAAAATAGTTTGCTTAACGATTGCATTAAAAAACAAAACAAGGTTTGACTTATTACTTAATTAGGTTAGACTAATTAATTGTTGCTTGAAGCATACACTCTTCAAACTTTTCACAACAATTTTGCCATTTGTTCCCGGGATGGTCTTTAGACAGTTAGTTGGAGTCATGACTGTCGACAAAATAAATGTTCGCATTTTTTATCAACTCATTTAATCCCTTGACTATCACTTACTAATTTTGTCCAGGTTGCAGAATGGTTTGATAAGTTTGTCCGAAAAATTAAGTTTCTTGGTTGTTGCTGAGATCAGTTTCGCGAACGACGACACGCCCACAGTCGCAAAGACGCACAATGGTCGCCAGACGTTCATTCTTAGTCGTTGTCTTGTGGAGTACTTTATCTCAAGAATAGGCGTTGCGTTTGTCCAGGATATTAAAAGCTCTTTAAACGAAAGCTCAGAGATTTTAATCCACGGTCTCATTACCATAAAAGAATCGTTCTTTCTCATCAGTTTCTGTTGAATTTGAAGGTTCAATAATATTATCGAGACGTTGGAACTCTCATAAGATGGCTTCCTCCAGAAGAGAGAAGATGTTATAATATACTAAGTGATCATATCCAGGGATAATACTCATATTACGAACTTCGATTTAATTTCTTCAAAAGCTTTGGCTATAGCTGTTCCAGATTTACAGACATCGCTCAATTATTCTGTCTGTGCATAAAAACAGTATACAGAAGACGATCAGCAGTGCGGTGTATCGGTAAGATACACCTGCGTTGGTGTATCACCATCCATAAGTGTATCGGTGCAGGAAACATCTGAAAACATGTCTTCTTCTTCTTTCTTGCTCTAACGACCTCTTAAGGTCATGCCTGCCATTTCTGGCTTACTAGACTAATTAATACCGCATAGTTGGTTAGTCAATCCTCACTATGGGGGAACGGCCCAGGTGAGACTTGAACCCCGGTCCTGCCGTGTGAAGACCGGCGCCGCTGTCGCTTCACCACCGGGCCGCCCCTCATGAAAACATGTCTATTTGTTTAATGTATGCGTTTGAGCATACTTATAACTGTAGTGATCGATTTTTTTTTCGAATAAAGGACATGATAATTGCAAAATGTAGACACGAAGCATATAAAAATAAAGCCATCTAAGCCATATACGAATTTATATAAGCGGAAAGTTGGCAGAATATTGAATATAAGACGTGCAAAAAGTATTTTCTACTAATTCGAATTAATAAAATCTGTTAAAATGAGAATTTTGAGGTTGAAATGCTTCTGAAAAAAACCAAAGCGAAAATTAAACCACAAACTTAATTCTTATCAAATCAAGAGCCTTATCTGAATGTTTACTTTGAGTGAACACTTCTTTTCTACGCTTCTTTTTAGGCTGTACAATCTCGAAAAGGTCTGGCATGTCATTTATAACTTCCTTGACTCAATTGTACCCGTAACTGGAAGGTCAATCCTGCATACTAAGCGACGGTTTAGATGGGATTGGTTACTCGGTCCCTCCCATCAAACCCGGCTAAGACTTTGCACCTAAATGCAATTCATTTTACAGTTCTGAGAGCAATACCGAAAGCGTATAATTGTGACAAATTGCTAGTTATGTTGAGAATATCCAATTTACTGCTAATTGCAGACCACAAATAAAACCAAACCAAAAGTCTGCACACTGTATAAACCGGTGCTTTCAAAAATATACAATCGTCAATTTGTAAATATTTACAGCACCAATCGCATCAAAGTAACCGCATGATGACGTGCATAGTAATGTTTATTTTATAACCTGCCCGGCTCCTATTATCCAAGTATGCCTCGCCATTTGTGACGGTCGGTGTGTTATGAAAACTTGCTCAATGAACAACAGGGCGAATAGATAACAAAAACGACTGAGTAGTAACGGTAGCAGAAAAAAAAACTCATTCAACGCATCATTCAATGACGACAACCGGTATACGGTGTGGATTTACAATCTTAAACTATAACAACACCAAAACCACCTTCCTTCAAGGGACAAGGTGGCTTCTTTGTGCCTCCCCTCCCTTCCCTGTTGTCTACCCGGTTACACATACCTTTGTCAGCACGGACGGTCGCCTGCTGTCGTTGTTCAACCGCCGGAGCCAGCTGTTTTTGTGAATTTCGCGAAACAGTGCGGTAATGGGGGGTCGCGTTACCACACTGCCCCCACCCCCTACGGCACCTCCGCCACCCGCACTACCCACCACACCGGTACCACCGCCTCCACCACCAGGAGGAGCGGTGGAACTGCTAGTACCAGGGCTCGGTTCCATCACGGGACTACTGCCCGGTGCTCTACTACTGCACGCTGCACGCTTATCACACACGTACGATCACCGTTTATCACAGCAGAAGAAGCCAAGATGATGCACGACACGATTCATCCACTCGTGCTGCACGATATCACATTTCATTGCACCACACTGCGCTCTGCTGATGCTGCCTTTTTGCCACAGATTAGACGGGGATTCGGATGGCCAATGCCAACAGCGGGCCAGCCAGCAGCAATTTGGATCACACAACAAGCAACAACAACTCACCGATTGAAGAATCTTCCGGTTTTAGTTACACTTTTGAACCCATAACTCATATGAACCAAGTTTCACTTCTCCGTACCATATTTTCTTTCGACACCTGAGCGGCTGCTGACCTGAATTAATATTCACTAGCTCACCAGCATTCAAAAATGGATCAAATGGATTCTCCAAAGATCGCACTAATCGCTCCACTTGGTTGAATTGTTTGAACGGGGTAGATACAGGACGGGGGGCCGTTGTGGTGGGTTCGGTTGGAAGCGGTGTAAATACTTCACCCCATTACCGCACTGTTTCGCGAAATTCACAAAAACAGCTGGCTCCGGCGGTTGAATAACGACAGCAGGCGACCGTCCGTGCTGACAAAGGTATGTGTAACCGGGTAGACAACAGGGAAGGGAGGGGAGGCACAAAGAAGCCACCTTGTCCCTTGAAGGAAGGTTTTGGTGTTGTTATAGTTTAAGATTGTAAATCCACACCGTATACCGGTTGTCGTCATTGAATGATGCGTTGAATGAGTTTTTTTTCTGCTACCGTTACTACTCAGTCGTTTTTGTTATCTATTCGCCCTGTTCATTGAGCAAGTTTTCATAACACACCGACCGTCACAAATGGCGAGGCATACTTGGATAATAGGAGCCGGGCAGGTTATAAAATAAACATTACTATGCACGTCATCATGCGGTTACTTTGATGCGATTGGTGCTGTAAATATTTACAAATTGACGATTGTATATTTTTGAAAGCACCGGTTTATACAGTGTGCAGACTTTTGGTTTGGTTTTATTTGTGGTCTGCAATTAGCAGTAAATTGGATATTCTTCAGCAGCGGCGCCAGAACAAATCGAAGGAACTGTACGAGCTGAGCGTGAGTGCGAAGAAAATCTACGAAAAGTTGAAGCGCAAGACGGCCGAAGGCAAAGAGGAACTGGTGCAAAAGCTGCACGAACTGTTGGGGAAGGAGAATGCTTACGCGAAGATCGCCACCTCGCACGATACGGCCCGTGTCATTCAGTGCATGATCAAGAATGCGTCCGAAGAGATTCGGGATCAGATCGCGAGCAGCCTGATGCCGTGCGTGGTCGATCTGGCAACGTCGAAGTATGGTCATCATTGTGTTACGAGCTTGTTTAAGCACGGTTCAAAGCATCTGTGGGCTCGGGTGGTGGATGCGATCATAAAGGATGTTCTCAAGATGGTTAATCACATGTTTTCGAGTGCGATCGTCGACAGTGCGTACAACGAGTACGCCACAAACGAGCAGCGCAATTTTATGCGGCAAGCGTTCTACTCGGAACTGTTCAAGCTGGACAAGGACCGGACGGTGCAAACGATGAAGGATTGCTGGAAGACGAATGCGTACATGAAGACCAGCGTACTTTCGACTGTGAAGGGCCATTTGGTACATGCAGCAAACAAGAAGCTTACCGACAACAGTCTACTCCATGCACTGCTGATGGAGTTTCTGGAGGAAGCAGGCACCACCGAACGGTCGGAAGTGATGGAACTGTACCTGCCACTGTTGGCATCCATTTCAAGCACACGGGATGGTACCGGGGCAGCAATCTTTTGCTTCCTGCACTCTGTCGTGAAAGATCGCCGTGCTGCCCTGAAAGCCATGAAACCGTACATCGAAAAGCTGTCGATACACGAGCATGGCCACCGGTTGATTATGTGCATACTGAACTGCTACGACGACACGGTCACACTGGGCAAGCAGGTCATCACTCCCATAATGGAGCAGGTCGAAACGATCGTGGGCAGTGGGGAGTGGGGCCGCAAGGTGGTCGGTTGGATTTTCTCACCCGATGACAAAGATTTGCTACATCCGACGCAGATCGAGCTGCTGAACGGGTACCTGGAGCACAGCAAAAAGGATAAGGAAATTCGTCGCAAGGAGGTGTTTGCCGTTGCTAGGGAACCGTTCTGCAAGCAGGTGAAAAGTAATGCGAGCTTTTGGTTGCGTGGCGGCCACACAGCCCTCCTGACAGCGTCTATATTGAAAAACTGTACGTTCGATCATCCGCGGAAGGATGTTTAAGAGGCCGCGTAATTGTAATTCCTACTTTTTTTGTTGTTGCAGTCCAAGGGGAACAATTAGCACGGCTACATCGTGCGCTCGCAAAGGTGGTATGCGATCCCGACTGGAAGGTACACGAGAACGAAATCAATCTCGATGGATCCATTCTTTCGCCTGACGTGGACAAAAAACCGAAAGAAAACGTTACCCCGGGCACAGAGCGCAAGATAAAGAAAATCAAGAAGAGCCCCTTTGAGGAGGAAAAGGTAAATTTCGGTGTCTGATTTTATTGCTTTTCTGGTTGAACTCTGGTTTTCTGTTTCTATTGCTTTGCAGGCAGCAGCTCGCGAGAAACAGTTGGCCGCCAATCCGCTGATAAACGGGCTCGAACATGCTGGCATACACATTGCGCTGAAGAAAATGGTCAAACAGGATCAGGAAAAGCGACAGCAGATCGGTGAAGACGTTTCCCAGTTTGGGTTGGCGATCGTGGAAGAATTGACCGTCGAGCATGCAGCTACTTGGATCCAACAGAATCGTTCTTCCTTTTTGCTGTTGCTAATATTCGAAAATTCCACCGAAGAAGTGCAACAAATGTTGAGGAAAAAGCTCGTACCGCTCAAGAAGGAACTAAAAGCACAGAAACATACAGGCGGTAAGCTGTTGGTGGAGAAACTGAAGCTGTAGAAGTAGAATGCACACCGGCATGTGTGGTAAGGTGGATGATATAAACGGAAAAATAAACACAAATATAAATTCGAACTCAAAAGATGGGGTTTGTTTTGCTTTGTTCCTGCGAAATGGTGGTTCGTGTTTGAACGAGCACACACATGAAACAAAGAGGTAACCGGCGAAGCGCGCGGTGTCTATTTTAACCGCAGAATCAAATGTACGCCCGAATCCGTATCGACTATATCGGACATATCGCCCACTTTCAACGCAAACGCCGCATCCTCGAACGGTTTCTGCATCATGCCCCGCTTGAACATGCCCAGATCGCCACCCCGTTTGGCCGAGCTGCAGTCCGAGTATCGCTGGGCCAGCTCCTGCAGTGTCGATTCGTTGGATTGAATTTTTTTGCGGTACGACTCGAGAATTTCAATCGCTTCCTCCTTGCTGCGCGTAATGTTTTCCTCTCGCCACGAGCTCGGTCGGCGGGATTTGTTATGTTTCACGAGCAGATGGGCACACTGCACCTCATGTGGTTCCTGCGGACAAAACGGGTATAAGTGTCAGAGACAAATTTGCGCTGCCGCATCCGGCCATAATGTCGATCGCTTACATTAGTATTAGCCGGTTCCGCCGGTGCCGTAGGTGGATCCCACTGGGATTCTTTGGTGTACACATTAAGATAGTAAGTCATTCCTGTGGGAGGAAAAACAAAAGGGATGATTTAGTTGGATTGGCCGGTGCGTGCACTTGGTGCTATTTTCCGACCTGTGGAACGGCTGGTACGTTTTTCCCATCCTTCCGGAACCGTTTCCTGACCGTCGGACATGTTTACACTGCAATTAAGCTAACAAATGCTTTCCAGTACACCGTACGTAACACTTTGCAACACCTTAAGCACTATAGTAAATGCGGGATAGCGAAAATTGTAACACAAATGAATATTTGTGTTATAAATTCCAGATTTTCTTTAGGTTTCCAGTCCACTTTTCAGGATGCGTGCATTTGCAACAATAATTTTGACAGCGGTGGAAACGGGCTGTACCCTAGCAGCAGTTTTGTAACTCAGATTGAAGAGGGTTGAAATGAGTGATGAACCATTCGTGAGATCTTCGCTGGACTCCGTGGTCTCATTTTACGCATCGTCATCATCTGCCTTATATCCTGTTTACTTTTATATTATTTGCCAAGTATATTAACAGTCGCATGTTTCCGCCGCAAGAGATGTAACCATCTCCACTTCATTCCATGCGAATCGCATAATCGCATGAGAAGGACCCGTTGCCTGAAACGAGAAGTGAGTGTTTTCGCAGCTCACAAAAAACTCACCCAGTGAGATACTCCTAATGCGCTACTTGGGTACCGCGCTTTTTCTGTCAAAACGCCCCGAACCCCAAGCCGGAATTAAAAGCCCAACGTCAAACGCAATTGTCACTTCGTCGCGAGCGGGCGTTCGTGTGTGGTTTCGCTGTCCGTATAATCCTCCCCCAGATTTATGCTGCGGGAGGCCCGGTTGTTTTCTTTTTTGTTGTTGGGTGTGTGTGCGTTGTACATTCTTCCCTTGCCCGCAATTGTCCGCGCGGTAAATGAGTGTGAAAACGAATGTGTGTGCAACGACGATAAACGAACCTGCACTATTTATTAATACTGCTGCTGTGTCGTAGTTGTGCTGTCGTTTCGTGCAATGGTGCATGATTAAAAATTGTGTGTAGGAGTGTGTATGGGTGTGT
>KZ061783.1:81294-114669 GCA_002091835.1 Anopheles maculatus
CTCGACAAAAGAAGAAGAAGAAGAAGCTTCTCTGATACAAGTTGATACCTAAGATATCATTTGTTTGTAGCTCTCTTATGTAGCAGATACTCACCAAATGACGAAGCATGTTGTACAAAATCTTGGGATACAGATTTTCGAGGTGTACACCAAAATAAAGCGCAACCAGGGGCCCTGTTGTCATCCAAAATTTAACATATCTTGGGTCAAAAAGCAGCACCGAGTAGGAACTGTGTAGAACGTTTATAGTTCCAGCACTGACATGCATCTCATTTCGAAACCGAAGAATAACTCATTTCTCAAGGATTTGTGTGGAAGGAAAATAAAATAGTCCAGCCAGAAATGAGATATTAGATTTACAAACGAACTAATTGTCTCTAATTGTATGCTAATTCAAAACACTTTAAAAATGCTCCAAATAACGCGTCATATTTTGTCAAACTTTGCAATCGTGTCGCCTATCATAAACTGCACAAATTCGCATAATTCATTTTTTCATCGTCGTGGCACAAAACTTACCCCTCGCTTAGCTTAATCACAACCACCCGTACCGAACCCGGACTGAAAGAGCTAACCAGGTAAAGCACTAACGTTTTTTGTTTCTTGCATTTACCTTCATGATTAAACGTTGAATTGTTCACCCGCTGACCCGTTTCTGTGGTGCTTCGTGCATGGTAATGCTGTGCCTCGGGAAGGTCACCGTCCCAGCGCAACAAATGCATTGGAAGGAAAAAGCTCCCATTCCCACACGCTGCAAATGCACTGAAATCGAAAGGCAGTGCAATAATGCAACGCTCTTGAGATGCTTGAAAACACACCGTACAAGATGGTGTTTCACTCGGCGGGAGAGCATCACACCGAGCAACACAGCGCGCGGCACACGTTGTGAAGGTCTTGCTGTGCCGTGGTGAAGCAAAACATTTCATCCATCAATCCGACCCTACAAACACCGACACGGAAACCCCGAACGGGGATGACGTTTTGCCTCGGGCGATTCAGCTCGTGCTGTTGGTAGCTTTGATGAATCAATGATGAACTTGAAAAGTGGAAAAGTTTCTGCCCGTCCGCGTTCCATTTCACCACCAAGCGTCACTCTGTGGCTGACCTGAATCCAGTGGTTTTCTTGCGGGTACAAGAAGTTCCTTCTCGCTCAAAATGCTTGCGCCTTATAATTGGCATTTTTTAGCAACACTTGCAATTATTTTTCGGCTTCTGACAATTTGTGTTTCCCTCGCTACCGATGGCCACAGCACTCAACACTTTAATTGGAGGTTTTATGCCGGCAGACCTTCCGGCAAAAGGTGTCAATATATTTTGCAGAATTTCATTTTGTTTGGCTATGTTTGGCATTGGTGTGCCACAACTGTGTGGTGGTATTGGTAGCATCGTGAGCAAGGCCAACAATTGTACGGAACCATTGCAAAAAAGCATAAAACTAAACCACCCCATCCGTCACACAGTTCGTCAATGTTTCGTGTTATCTCCTGCACCAGCGAAGATACGCTTTGTCCACTCAAACAAACACACGAAACGATTTAGACCGTCTGTCGATAACGTTGGAAAATCTTTGCCACCACTGATAAACGCAAGATAAGATAGAGCGAATGTAACAAACGGTGTACGTACGCACACCAGGGAAGTCGCAAACGAAATTAATTTTGTGTCGCAAAAATAAAACCGAATGTAATACGATACTTAAAGATTATTTTCGCTTTCAAATGTGTTTGGTGCCAGCTGGAGTTCCTCAAAGTAAAGAATTCAACGCCACTCCGTCATCAAATATCGTGCGATGCCTGAAACTTGGCGTTGTCTTTCGATTACTGTTACTGGTGGTGGTCGGCTGCGAAATGCAATCGTGTGATGAGCATTGGCAATTTGATGAGAGCCGTTTGCTTCAATTGATTCTATCCGGGGAACGGTGCCGCTATGTGCGTTTTTGTCTTCTTTTTAATAGTGGAGTACACATTCTTTTCCGAAACCCAAATGCTTGGGGTTTGGTTCGATTTAGACTGTTTTAATTCAATAATCGTTGCTGGACATTTAATCAAGTTCTGCGTAGGATGTGATCCACTTCTCACATTCTTTAACTTGATACTGGAGCATATTTCTTCGCCTCTTTCAGTCCTCGTGTGTTGTGTGTTGGCTTGTTGCAATTCAGTTCTTTCTTGGTTCGACTGTTGTATGATTCGTCTAATGCTTGCTTTGCAATATCAAACTCATTTAGAACACACATCACCTACTATTGTGAACTTAATTTTAACTTCTAATTAAAATCCGCATTGTTTATCTTTAAGGTAAGATTAATTAAGCGACAACGGATTTAATCCAAAAACATAAACTCCGCTGTTCGGCAGTCTTCTAATAATAGCGTATGACCACCACGCACGAACTAGTGCGATACGGCGAATCGGGAATGATTATTCGTAATTTTCTCTCGCCGGTGTATTTTACCATCTGCCAGAGACTGTATCCTCTGCTAACAGACGTGTGTGCAAGAACTTGGCTAGACCGTAAGCAAGCAGACGAACACTGTGCCGGCATACTGTGCCGTACCATAAGATAATGCCATTAAAACGGAGGAACCCGACCGACCGTTCCTATCAATCGCATCCAGTTCCGCTAGGCGTGCTGAAGGATGGCATAATGGTCAATGCTCCCGCACCGTCATCATCTTTAGCATGTTCACGCATCAAATCCAGACACCGGAACACTGGCATCCGCACTCGTACTCCCCGCATTACTCCACATGCATCGCACCCCTAACTGTGTGTGTGTAATCATGCGCCCAGTATGTTTTGGGATGCGCGCGAACCACATGTTGTTCTGTTGGACCCGATAGTTGCACTTCCTTTGCTGAGCTCGGTGGTCGGCCCATATACATGCGTTACAATCCGGCTATGGCTTATTAGACCCACTATCAGAGTTTGCATAATGGGCACGAAAAGAACTCCGTTAGAGCACTGGCATCGCAGTCTATCTGTATGTCTGCCCATCTCCAGAGAGAGAAGAGGGAAAACGTTCGAATGGGAAATCGCGCAATATGTGTGCGTTTTTACTACCGGAACTCGACTCGCAATGCAACCACGTGTTGCACGCGGGTTTTGTTTTCATTCATGTGTGTGCCCACCCCGACACTCATTTGCATGGATTCGTTCCCCCCCATTCGGAGCTTCTCGTGTGCAGCGGAGTTCATCAGCTTTATTTGCAAGTGCATGAGAAGGCTTCAAAAAATAACTTCACATTGCCAAACTGAAACGAACCTTAACGCAGCTTCGAGAGGATGCTGATGGCTCTTTTTTTTTTCTTTGTTTCTGTGATGGAACGTCCACACATATGGGCGGTGTTGTCCACGATTGTAATCAGACCCGAACTGGGAAAATTAAAGTTTCCAAAACACCAGGAAAAAGTCTCGCCCTCGGACGGATGGGTACTGCGCCCGAAAGATGATGAACGAAAGGCGAGCGAAAGCATGATCTAACAAATAATCGCGATCGAGCTAATAACGTTGAGATTGTTATGTGATCGTACAGTGTGCAACCGCCACCGGGGGGAAGTGAATCCATTTGCTGTGTGGGTACATTATGAAATGTTTTGGTATTGATTATATCGTCGCCGCATTTTTCCATTGTCCGGGTTGACGGACGGACGGGTTTTGGGTCGCTATGGCCGTGTCCGGTTTCGGTACCAGTCTTTATCGCACCACCGGCCTTTGTCGGGAAGCAATTTCCCGACCCGAACGAGTTTATTTTGTTGCAGGCGACTACAAGAGCGACATGTTTCCGGCCGCTTCCGGTCGTTCCGGCGCCGGATTTTGCAAAAAAAAGCGTGTTTATGCACTTTATGGTAGGCAGGATGAGATGCACAGATAACGAAGGGATTTTGTTTAAGTCGGCGCCATTGGTATTTTTCCAGTAGCTTTTTAAGTTTTGGTAATTTTTGTACCCATTTTCTGCTGCATTCTTCAATTTCATAATTTGTATTAGTGTTTTAATAAATGGTCTTGCTGACAGACCACCAGACATGTTGGGAGCCGAAAATTTGTATCACTTTTTCATCTGCCAAACCGTCTATACCCACTTGTCATCGAGTTTGGTTTGGATGCATGTGCGTATATGTGAAGGGAGTAATTTTATCCGATCTTGCTGTTGGTTCAGGCGATCACGACACGGTCATGGTAGCATGAAAGTGAAAACTGCCTGCTCTGTGTCTCGTTAGGTTAGGTGGCCGTTGAAATGCCATTGCTTAACGTGTTGGTGTGAAGAACATTCGTCATTTGATCGTTGCAGTAGCTTCGCTAAACGAAACATCTTGGTGAATGGGCACCCAAACCACACGTTGGCTGATTCGTTGTTCAGGATTCCTATGCACAAGAGCCGAGAGGGTGGCAGTATAACATGAAACTGTATTTCTTTAACTGTGTGTTTTTTTGTTGCTTTCGGTAGAGACCCAGTGACATCGTTAATGTGGGGATGGGTTTTTTTTTTATTATGTATTCTGAACATCCGTCTTGTAGTGAACAGGCAAAGGGTCTCTTCTGCCATCCCATCGTTAGCGCTGGTTGTTGTGTGGCGAAGGATGTGATGAAGGATTAATATATTATGGTTTCTGTCGCAAGCCGTTTGCCCTCCGCGCGTTTGCTTCGAAACCTAAAAGCACCAACTTGTAGAAAACCGAGCGAAAAGATTTTTAAAATCATCCGAATCAAAAATGAAAAACTGATTCAAACATGCGCATCCAGAATGTCGGATTCGATGGTCGTGTATCACGTGTGTTAATACCGTGAGTCAGAAGAAATGAGGTGGAACAACTGTGTATGTGTAGACATGTTGGATTATAATTTTTAAAAACGTCCTCTGTCATTGGTTGTTAATCATCAGTTTTATGTATATTGCCTTGATGAAATTGGAAATAATTTTCAATTTTGTTTGTTTGTGTACTTCACTGAAATGTCCCTAGCAATAACAATTACTATTCATCGCACACCGGCATGTAGATCTGCAGTTTGTAACAACATTCATGACATCGGACTCAGGTATTTCCATCGGGTGCCTCATCCAGGTGTAAATGATGATTCATCAGCATACGATCGTGCTATTTTTTAGTTGCATCACAATATCTTCTTGGATCTAAATGCCAGTTAACCCAGTTAACGTGTTGTCCACTGAATTAAAGCTGAAGCAATTTACTAACTGCCTAACTGTTTTCGCAAACAATAAACAATGTGTTTTTAAATTGATTTTCGAATGTAGAACAGATCATAAAAGTGAAACTGGTAGATTACCGAGCTCGTTAGGCTCTAGCAACGATCGTGCGTTGTTGCTGTACGACTCTCTCACAAACATGTACTACAATTAAAGGGCACGAAGGGCGTTGTCAATAATAAAAAGCCGTCTGATAGCAGGGCGACCTTCCGTTCAATGTCTTTCGCGCCAGTTCTCGCGTTTGTGCTCTTTACTTAGGTTGTCATACTTATACGCTTCGGTTTAATATCAACCTACTGGCAAGCCCTTACGCACCATGTGTTTCCATATCTCAAAATTTGCTATTATTTCACGTGCGTTTCTTCACATATGTATGCGTGCCTGGCAAGAGATTTACGATACGGTTTCATGTTATCACGTCAACTCATCTGGATGGTCACACCCTATCCTGGAAGATAGTTTGGCTAGATGTTTGTTGATGAATAGGTCTAGAGATGGCCTTGTTCCTCGTGCTAGTATGTTGGTGCCCAGACATGAACTACACGCTAATTTTCGTGACATCGCGCATCTACTGTCAATCCAGTACTGTGCGTGGGTTCTTTCGTTGTTCTTTCGCAACAACTTCATTTCGTGTTGGTTGTGTTTGGAGCACTAAAGACTCAGAAGATATTCTATACAAGATACAAGGTTTAAAATGGCGGAAAACAATCGATCATTACGAGGAGTGATGAGCTCACATTGATGCCCAAATTACGACCGTGTGTATTTCATCTACTGTAACCATCTATAAGCGTCAGTAAGGGTGTGTCTGTGCATATTTCTCTATTGGCTGGCTGTGTTGTGCACTGTTTTCAGACTAGTTCAAGTTTCGGGATTGGGTTCGTTGGGAATTTCCATGTTTGCCAAACATAAACAGTACTCTGTCTACACGATTCCCCTTAGGATCCGTACGGTATTGCCATTTGGGCAGATACAAATATTCAGCATCAACCTTCTACCAACTAGCGAACCAATTTTTTAAGGAGATAGTTGTGGAAGCAAGAAAAAAAAATTAAAAACATAATATTGACTTTCTTGTTCAGTTCCCGAAAGGCCGGGCGCGTTCGATAGCGCAATAAAGTGTCCATACTAGACGAAAAGATAATTCAGGGAGAAATTCAAACAGAACGCTACCCTTGATCGCACTGTCACACTGACACTTCCTGGCTGCAATCCTCGGATAGCTGATAGGAGGAGGTCCAGTTTGATGGAAGCATGTTTGATGTGCTGAAGATGGCAAAACGAAACGAAGGCTTGATGTGTCGCTGCTACTGGTCGTTTGTTTTTTTGACCCTTCTATATATGTTTGCTTACTATATACCGGCATGTACAATCCATGCGGAAAGCTATTGTGCTGTGGTAGCACTGCAAATAGCTACCGGCATCTAATCAGCTCATTATCACCTTGACTGTGGTATTGTGAGAACGCTGCGAGTTATCTCAAAATGAACGCTTCCAGTGGTTTGTGTTGCAATGTTTATAGACTTACAAATAAGTTCCTAGTTTCTTGATCACAGATGAAATTATTTTAGCCCGATTCAACAAAAATTGCAGAAACTCTCTTTATAGTCGCTGAATCCCCAGTCTGCTAAAATATTTTACCATTAAACGCATCAACGCTTCCACCTCGTTATTCGCTCATCTTGGAATGGACAGAGTCGAATGTCAATACTTATGCATCAATGGTAACATGGCGGCATCTTGGAACAAAGCATAATCAGTAAAACATTGTGTGCCTTCCGGCGGCATTTTCATCGTTAACGATGGTTTTATGTTTATTCTATTAGCAAGCAAACATAATAATATTGTACCACTGCCTCACGCTTCGTCCCAACGAGACACATGCTGGACAAATACCGCACCGAGAGAATCTTGAAGGACGAAGTCACTCTGTGGAGACCTCCCAGGACGAATTTCCCGTGTATGTACGTTGTCGTACAATCGTTAGAATGTTAAGTACGTATTTACCGTAGGGTAGAATCACCGTTCCATAGTGATGTAACGGACAGGTACATTACGTAAATACTTTGCAATTCCTCCCCTCCTGTCTGTAATCGTTTCCGTTCTCGCCACGCTGCTGGATGAATTTTAAACCCCATTTAACCAATCCCATCCAACGAGTTGTGAGTGGCGAGTGGCAGACAAAACGGCAAACGGAACGACCTTCGATAGAACAACGTACCGAAGCTCGCCCGTACATCTTCTACCTAAACCGTTGTGAAAATCGAGAGTAAACACAATAGAATGAAGATGAAAATTCTCCCACACTCATCGCGTCCCACATTTCCACAACCTTCAAGGGGGATTGGGCAGGGTCTGCAACATTTTCCCACCGTTTCATAATACGCCACATGGCCCGAACTTTCAACTCCGTAAGGCGTGGATGGGACTGACAAAACTGTCCCACGTAGCTCATTAGTTATGCATTTCTTTCTTGTGTCGAGTGTGTCCAACCATTTGCGATTCTGTGTGTCCCGTGATTTGATGGATTTTTCTGACCGGCTGATGGAAATACCAGCGAAATGGAAATTGAGCGACCTTTCACTTTCGATCGGTTTCGTTGGTCTTATTTTGTATCTCTTCGTTCGATGTTTATCTCAGCGCTCAGAAAGGTTATAGACGCTGTGTTGAATAAATTTACTGCGTGAAATCGATTTGCCCGATTGATCACGGAGTTGGTTTGATGTTTTCTTTTGAACGTTCGGCTATTAAGCGGAGAATGATGAATAGAATCAAGCATGACGGGGAATTAATGAAAATTAGATTCAATTTTAACGAAGCATAATTTGATTCTCTTTGTATTAGCAAGAGGCTTCAGGAAAAAGTGTGGCTGTCAGTTGAGATATTAAATGTGAAGCATTTAGAGCATCACTAAGAATAATTTTAATTCTAATGAGATTTTGATGTTGCGAAATTATTAGTCAATGTTGAACTTGAAGTTTGAACAATCATAACCACTAATTCTTTGTTTTCAGTACTGCTGTAGTTGGCTAACATAATCATTCCTAACTTCAATTTAATAATGGATAAACAAAAAAACACACTCCGCTGTCTATCGAACAATAAAACGATTATGCTCACGGTTAAAACATCACAATACATTTTGGTTCCTTTTGCCTTTGCGGGAACCAGCAAGACACTAACCATTTGAAGCGTTATTTACGGTTCTGTGCAGTTTGAATATTTGATATTGTGCTCATGCTTGCTACTCTGAGGTTATCCACTGACACTTACGGTGTGCCATACAGCCACCGTGTACGACCTTCTCGCGACCTTTCACAATCCTCGCTATCGGTGTGATGTCATAAGCCGCACCTTCAAAAACTTCGGCTCCGGAAGTATGCGTGAGGATGCGCCGGAGAGAAAGACGTGGCTTGATATTGTGTATTGTGTGTGGCTGTGGTTTTGACGTTTGCTGCATGAATCGGTTCACTTTTCCACCGAATCCCCCATTCGTCCGGCGTTCCTCGGCGGTCGATCAGTCGCATGGAACCGATTAAAGGGCTCCCTTAACCATGCGATGATGCCCCTGAACGATGCAATTCAACTTCCTTCAATTGCCGCGCTAGTCGCGTTGGGGTGGTTGTCGTCATCGTCTGGCAATCGGTGCGGCCGTGTAATACAGTCGTGTAATTTGCCGCCCGTCTATCGAAAGACCGTCGAACCACCTTTACGGCCGGTAGTCATGTGTGGTGAATGTACGAAATACGCTGCAGCCCGGGTTGTGAGTGAATTTTTTGCAATGCTTGTGGCTAAATATCGCAACGAGCCACTAAGCCTACCGGCTGTCCGATGTAAAGCCCGTTCGGTCGATCAACCGAACCGCTAAAATAGTTTTGAACGGTTTTGACAGAGGCTCACACACGTGGACTAGCGATCCAGCAATGCCGGCTATGACAACGATTGCTTTCTCTCTATTCTTTGCATGAGATCTCGGCCCAACTTTCGCCTGCAGTGAATGCCTACACCAAGAACTAGCTGGGCGATGTTATGATGCGTCTGCTTTCGCTCGATTTTTCGTTAATTAAAATTCTGCAAGAAATAAAACGAGCCGTCCTACAACCGAGACACAAATGTCATCCCATCCATCTGGACTCCTCCCGGTGACGGTACCCGGCTTGTCATCCATGACGATCTACAGCGAAAGATGAAGCAAGGCAAGTGCATGCAAAAGGGAACAGGAGGGAATGTGGAGCGTTGATATATTTAAGTTTTCGCTTTTTGCTGCTCCACCTTGTCAGTTTGTGGCTTTAGCTCCGTGGAAGGAACTTGACTTTTACCTTTTACTTTCACGGTTTCGCCTCGTTTCAGTGGCGGTTTGTCGCTGTGTTTACTCTTTGCATCCGCAGGTTTTACCTTCCTTTTGTTGGCCCCGAATGCTTGCTGCGAAGATTCGGTCGGTGATTGTCCGATCCGTTTTCGGGATCGCTACATATTCCGGCCATAAATTAGATCTCATTTGCACACACCAACCTCAGCGCGTGGTTTTGGTGGTTTCTTTCGGTCGGACGCATGATTTCTCAAAATGCACTTTCACTGCACGTTTGATAGATGTTGCCCCGAAATAGAATGATAGCTTGTGTGAAGCGTTTATAAAGACTTCAGTTCACAAATAGTAATAATACTGTATTCCAGAATCACACGCATCAAATTAATCCATGTCCAGTAAAACGAATACTGCTTATTCGGCATGAAATTAGCTTGGGAATTTCCCCAAGCCCGATTTAAGCCAACAGTAAACATTTGCTTCTGCTATTATTTTTGTATCGTTAACGTGACACGAAGCATGATGATTCAATACATCCACTAGTGTGGCACGCAGCTGTGTCTGGTAACGATAACGATAACGAGCAAATGTCGGTTAAACTTAGCGGCATTCGGCAAAGGAATACTTATAGCAAGCAAAGAACGATTTGTTTTTGCTGTGGCAAGATATAATTGCATGACCAGCGAAGTATTGCACATTCTCAAGATGAAAGCGTAAACATTCATGATTTATCTTTGCGTTTTATTTCAGCGTAGTATTTTTTTTACCCCCATTTGTTTTATATACAAAACAATGCCTTTTATTTCACGTTCATGTATTATCATTATGTAAACAATAGAACTTTGGTCGAGAAGGCTCTCTTCTGCGTGCGTACAGAGCAAAATGTGGACCCTGTAAGTTGTGATTAATTTTTCTTCATTTAATTTAATATGCTCTGTCGTCTGTCGGGGTGCCCATTTGTAGCATATCACACAGTGCCCCTTGCAAACCACACAATGACTCATTACGGCGCATGAATCTGCTTACGAACAGCCCAATAACGATTGCCAACTGGCTCACGCTCCCGAGAAGGACAAATGTTTGCCTTTGTACAAGTTCAACATCGACGTCCACGTGTTATGTGTACGGCTGTTGCTGCTGCCGCTCGTTCATAATTATACTTTGGCTGAATGTTTGCATTTATCCGCCCCATCATTGCATTGCACTCCCGTTTATCTTCCGCGTTGTTCAGCTTCAACCCACAACGAAAACAAGCAGTTCCTTATTTTTGGCGTGTGGCGAAGAAAGCGGGAACGGTTCGAATTCAATGAAATGTAATTATAAATATTTCACCAGCATATGCTTCAGCGCTATCACCATGTTTGGAGAGCAAGCAGCAAAAAGATAGACCTCCACTGCAGAATCCACCAGCATTAGTGTTTGTGCACTGGTTGAGATGGGTTTTGCCACCCCCAGGTTGGAGTTCGTTACGGGCAAAAGGTAGTATTACTCTGCGCATCGTGCACTGGATTTCGTTGGAATCGCTGGGGTTTTCTTTTTTTAATACCCAGTCCTTACTGTGTTAGAACGATATTCTTTGGCTCTGCTCTACACTGTACGAAGTACCTGGTGAAGTTGATCTGCTGAACAGTTTTTTTTTGTGGTAAACCTCCAGCAACTGATGCCCAGAGCACAGAGCGAAACCCTATCACAGCCGAGCTGTGTAGTGTAGAATTCCGAAGCATGTATCGAATTACCATACCGGCGACAGTTAGTGCGGTGCGGTGAGCGAAATAATGGCACAGTTTTTCCTTCTCCCGTGTTTTTGCTGTACGCGCCCGGAGGGCAAGTGTAAGATGTGAAGTTCGTTTCGCTTTCAAATTCAGGGCACGTAACCTCGCCAACTTCTCCGCTGCAACCGGGAGAAGCGTCCTCTCTGGGCACCACTGACACATGCCGGCGAAAGAAGGAAACGAAATGCATGGCAACAGAGTTATGAATCTTTTGTGCAATCGTTATTGGGCAAAAGGTAGTATTACTCTGCGCATCGTGCACTGGATTTCGTTGGAATCGCTGGGGTTTTCTTTTTTTAATACCCAGTCCTTACTGTGTTAGAACGATATTCTTTGGCTCTGCTCTACACTGTACGAAGTACCTGGTGAAGTTGATCTGCTGAACAGTTTTTTTTTGTTGTAAACCTCCAGCAACTGATGCCCAGAGCACAGAGCGAAACCCTATCACAGCCGAGCTGTGTAGTGTAGAATTCCGAAGCATGTATCGAATTACCATACCGGCGACAGTTAGTGCGGTGCGGTGAGCGAAATAATGGCACAGTTTTTCCTTCTCCCGTGTTTTTGCTGTACGCGCCCGGAGGGCAAGTGTAAGATGTGAAGTTCGTTTCGCTTTCAAATTCAGGGCACGTAACCTCGCCAACTTCTCCGCTGCAACCGGGAGAAGCGTCCTCTCTGGGCACCACTGACACATGCCGGCGAAAGAAGGAAACGAAATGCATGGCAACAGAGTTATGAATCTTTTGTGTTGTCGCATTAAAGTGTGGAGCAGTTTTCAGGGCGACGCTCGGCCCGAGATGTTGTAAAGGGTAGAAAGTGTCATCGAAAGTTGCCGGCAAAACAATGTTGCCGTGATGCTTTTAAAAGCCTTGCCCCGTGGTGCCATTTCGTTCTAAAAAGGGAAAACTTTACTGTAAAGTCAATAAACTGGGCCATCGTTCGCGCTTGGGTCGCTGGCTGATATATTGAAATAGTCCAGAAGCATTTTATGCCGGCATGATAAGTGTGTTCTACATGTTCGACAGCAGGGTTCTCGTTGGGGTGCTGGTTGGCATTAAACAAGCTCAGTGGTTGGTATTAATATTTATGTGTAGCTCATACTATACTTCAGCAACTAAACTTTTACTGCGAACATTTACTAACAGCTAACAACACTTCCATAAGTTTTCTTCTCGTTTTATTGTAGCGTAAATTTGAACGAATGAAATCTTTTATATTTTCTGGATCAAAACTGCTAAAAAGCGTTCCGAAACAAATCGCGTAACGTGAAGATTACGAGACAAGGCACAAGGGGAAACGCTGCTTTAAATATGGGCCACAGTACTGGCCCATTCTTCCTGAAATGGGTCTTGCTAGAAACAGCAGCCCCAGAAGCAACGACCTAAATGGAGTGCATATGATGGTTCAAAGGGTCGTCGTGTACTTAGCGAGTGGTATGCATTCAGTTGACGTTACATTAAGTGACGGCTGAATAAAGTGGCACTCGACTACCAAGTAGTGATGTAAAGTCATTAGGGAAAGCAATTGCCAAAATGAACGCGTTTGTGGATGGGCGGTTTATTAACAAGGCGTACGAAATGGAAAGCATGAAGTTTAGGGAAATAAAAATGGATAAAACAAATGGGTGTAAATTTATGAATTTTGCTTTACCTAAAGAATTTATGCTAGAGCTTTTATTGAAAACCAGAGTATGGTACGTACTGTAAAGTTATGAGGTAAAATAAAGCCAAGGAAGCCAACAAAAAAACAGGCCAAGACCTCCCGACATCGGTTTAAATCTCAAAGAAGAAAAGGAAGTTCATTAGCTGACTTTACCAATTTCTCAAAGCTGTTCATTAGCTCACTTTACAAATGATTAATCTATTTTCTATTGCATTTTTAATCTTGCAACTCGCACGATACGCGGGTAAACATGATAAGAAAAGCTTATTTACCGATATACGCTTCCTTTTTCCCCAAAATGACATCTTCCATTGGTGGGACTAACTTCAAGCTATCTTACCTCAGTTCGGTTAGTTTAAACAGAGCGTGAAACGCAAGTTCAGCAGTATAGTTGCGTACTACAAACGGACTACCACTCTGCTTCGGTATTCGGGCTACACACCGCCATACCACTGCTGATGGCACACTTTTTAGGAAGCACCCTCTAAACCACCGCCGGTCTACCTTCCACTGAGTGTATCACTCTTCTTCGGTGACCAGGTGATATCTTCTTTAAAAAAATGTGCACATGTAGCCCCACACACCACCAGCATAGCACGGTGGTTGTTCACGACCCGACGCGTATTCGCAGACAATGACCACGTTTGTTGTGTTGCATTGCTAGTCGGGTTTACACCTATGTCAATCTTGGATGTGTGTGATACGTATCACTGAACATCGTTTAACCGTGTGTACCATGCCAGACCCACCTCGTGGGGTGGCAATTGGAGGACAAAACAATCGGTCCCACCGAATCGCAACCCGGCGGGGTGTACAAATCAAACCATCAGTCGCCAGATGTGTGGAAACAAGCGAACCAAACACACCTAAAACCTAAAACAGTGTCTCTGTTAATGTAGGAAAATGTACTACCGTAAATAAATAACGTACACGTTTTTTTTCTTTTCTCACTTGTTCATGCCGAGGGAACACGGTAAAAATAGTCCCTCAGACCATATGTCGTAGTCCGACGGAAGGAAAACGTTGACCAACATAGAGCAGTGATAGAGAGAAAGCTGCGTACGTCATGGCGATAGATTGGCTAGTCAAAAATTACATTCACTTCACGGCTACTGGTGTCTCAGTGCCGATAGCAATCTCTAGGAACCGAGAATTAAGATAACGTTTTTTTTGTCTAGGACACACATTTTTCACACACTGGGTGGTGAAGTATCAAGACTGGTAGTTGGTTGGTGAGAGAAGGCAGCTAGCAAAAGCCGCAATCAACGCTGTGCCTTCCATCTTTTTCTTGTAGCATTCCTGGTGTTGGAAAAAAGACATTGTTCGACTCGCTTTTTTTTGCAAACCCCTCCATCTTTCTACCCTGATTTAACATGTCAACATGTATATTGTAGCTTGTGTTGTTTACCATTAACAAAAAAACATGTGTATTTATCGTTTGCTGCATGTTCCAAATTGTTGACTTTTATGTATTTTCTTTGGTAGCTTTTTGTTTACTTTTAATTTTTTTTAAGTCATACGCAGACTACTGTGAGTTTCCCTTCCAATGGTTTGTACATAAGTAATAGCGGTAGAAACGTACTCATTTAATAGGAAAAAGGCATCATCGTCACGAGACTGAAACCAATCAGGAAGGATAGAAATAGAACCGTCGTTGTTTTTCTCATCAAACGTACAGTACCGTCCAATATTCCGTCTTGGTTTAGAATTTTTCATCAGGAACAAACATTTGATGTCCAACCGTGCTGCTTGACCCATCCTCCATTCTTTCTTGTTGCATCGATGTACATGATTTGATTTTGTGTACCATAAAGTAACAAACAAATTTCCTGCTGCGCTCGGCTGTCAGTCAAAGAGTCAATCAATCTGGAGCAAGAGACAATAAAGAGCATAAAGCATAGAATACAGAACGTATATCAAGGTGTTTTCGCAGTGGTGGAAGTGCACGGTATGTAGGTCAGTTGTGTGGATTATCGTTTGCGTTATTTGTTACAAAGAGATAACCCTTCACTCGAAGCACGATCACGTTGTTAAAATAATTCATCCGTTGTGTACTGGAGTGTGTAAATCGGCCAACTGAAGCAAACAATATTGGTCTACAAAATAGACTATACAAAATAGAGTTCAATAATAATATTCGACTATTTGAATCTGTTTGTTAATCCCTTTCGTGTCTAGAAAACTAGGAATTCTTGTCTTAGTCCTAGAAAACTAGAAATTATTGTCTTCACACAACCTGAAGGCACCCTTAGAAGTTGTCTGCACCATTACACGCTATTCTTGCCTCAGATACGCCTTGAATATCAACCAACACGAACCGGTAGCATAAAATCTGTGCTAATTCGCAAATATGTGTCCACACAATCCTTGCTGCATAGGAGGATGCAATTTCAGCTAGCAGCTTAGCTACCAGTACTTGACTATGGGATGCATCTCAATTGAAACCCCTGCCAACCAGCGAACCCTCGTTCCATCCTGTTCTCAGGTTGCCACCGCGTTGCGACCACTTTCGCTTTTGATGCGCCCCATTTAACTAATTGCACTTGGACATGGTGCACCGCGCTTGGCCGAGAGTGGTGTGGATTCGTTAGCACGAAGTGTGCCGTTTACAGTGCTACTTCCTGCGGTTTCCTGGTTGTGCAAGGTGCTGTCGTTTACTGCTGATGGTGCAGATGATTGCCAACTTCTCGTTTGATATTACGATGTAAATACACAGGGTAAAGAAAACAAGCATTCCGTAGTAAATTGGAATAAAATTTACCCGAGAAAAGACTCTCTCCGGTGTGCTGTATCTGAAAAGGTGAAGTAAACGAACTCATCAGTCATGGTCATGGCTGCTATCGGTCGAAGCCTTTGCTCGTTCAGTGCGGTTCCGTGGGTGGAACTACTGTGCAAAGTTAAACAGCCCTTACAATAATCCTTCGAAGATAAAACGAATGTACCAAGACTAGCTTTCAATTACATTTGATAAAAGCACTTCCAGGAAATGCTCCTTAAAATCCTGATCAAAGAAAATGTTCAAAGTGCTCATTAAAATTCGCTGAATCAGCAGCAGTCGCATTTGCCTTCGTACGACTGCAAGTTTCCAACAAACTCAAACCCATGCAATAAGAACCATTGTGCAAACTTAACCTTCGCTTTGGTGCGTTCTGTGCATATAAGTGCCGGTTTGCTGCGAAGTATGCTGCAGTGATTGTGCAGCACATACAACAAGCCTTATCAAATTCTATGTTTCATCATATGCATGACGACGATATGGAAGAAAGGTTTTTCCATGCCTGCTTGCGTGACTGCATTTGTCCATCCATCCGTTAACTTTATACGTCGTTCCGATATGCATGACGATCGTCAACGGGAATTGCATCGTTTTTTTTCTGCTTCTTATATCGCTTCAAAAGGCACGATTCATAAAGCAAAATAAATAAACTCTCGTTCGTATCGTGATGCACAAGCGTTCGAAACAAATTTGTATTCGATTGAATGCTCATCGAAGAGGTACGTAAGGGTTGAAGGTTTGGGTCATTTGGCGTTGATGCACAGTTTTATAAGTGGTTTTTTTTCTTGTGCAAATATGTTTTTGGGTTTGAAAGAAAATAAAGAATTTTTTTTACTTTTTTTCTCTATAAGTACAGCTTTCCAAGTGCTTTTGGTAGATGATTTATTACGTTTTGTATAATTTATATTACTGTTATTACATCTGGCCCGTTTTTTATTCAAGTTTTATATTTTATGTTTTGTTGACTTAAATAACCGAATAAAAAGCGTTTCACTTTTCTGTTTTCAACTTTAGCAGTGGTAGGAAAATGAAAGAAATAAATAAACCATACTCTCCTACATGTGAGGTTAAAAATCTGTAGCAGAAATAACTTCACCATAGAACACGACGTACTATCGTTTGTTTCCTCCATATTTGCCATTTTCCTTTCCATCGTGAAACATTAATTAATTGAATCTTTCTCAATCAACATTTGCTGTAACACAGGCCTGCTTTGAACACTGCAGTCTGTGCTGTGCTATTCGTGGGAAATAGGGGAGAATTTATGAGCGAAAAGTTGCCAGCGTCCAGTTTGCACTAATCTAAGGGAGGGGGACTGATTGTTTGAATCGGATTAGCATCGTGCATCGTGGTGTCCGCATATCTGCGCTGCGCATAGCAGTTAACTCTTGCTAACCCTGCATCCCGGGTTTTTGCTTGCCCATTGTACGATGTGGCCAATAAACAAGCTCTGAAGGTCACTGTGACCCGAATTCAAAATAATAATTTCCCCGGATGCAAATTGCTTTCCAACTGTGCTACGTGGTTCTCCGGGATGAACGACAAAAGTTGACGATTTCAGGTTGCGGATGCACTGCGCTGGCCAACGAGTACTGATCAGTTCTGTTTGTTCCTTTCCCCTATCAACAGCGAAAGCGAACTACACGGCGCAGGAAAAGCAGCACCACATCGACCTAGACGTTGGTGACACGGTAGTGATCGAACAGGAGTCGTACCATTGGTACTACGGTCGCAACAGTAGCTCGGGTGCGTGCGGTATCTTTCCGAAGGTGTACGTCCATCCGGTTGATGGCAAAACGTCCCGTGACGGTGATCTGGTGATACGGCGTAGTGAAATCGTCGAGGAGATCACAACAGTGCTAAAGGAATGGCAGTATCTCTACCGTCGGCTATACCTATCGACGCATCCCTCCTTCAAGCTTGTACAGAGTAAGATGCTCGAGCTGATAAGGTTACGGTCGCAGCTACTCTCCGGCAACCTGCCGGTGGACGAGATGAAGAACATCAAGCTGAAGGCGACCAGCGAAATCGACACGGGCAATAAGATCCTTAATTTGGACATGGTTGTGCGGGACGATAGTGGCAACATAGTGGATATTGATCGAACCTCCACCACCCAGCTGTACGAGCATCACCTGAACGCGGTAGACCGGATCAAGCGGGCCAACACATCGAGCAACAAGAACCGCAATCTGGATATCATTAATCGTCACTCGCACAATCTGCTACTGTCGGTGCACAATTTCGTGTGTAGATTAAGCGAAGATACGGAAATTCTGTTCACACTGTACGATGGTGATGAGATGCGGGCAATCACGGAGAACTATGTGGTCAAGTGGAGCCGCCAGGGTATGGCGGCGGATCTGGATCAGTTCAACAACATTAAGGTGTTGTTTACGGATCTGTCGGGTAATGATTTGAGCCGGAATAAAATTTACCTAGTAGCGTACGTCGTGCGGATCGGTGCAATGGATGGGAAGGATACGGATCTGCGGCGTAGCAGTATGGCCAACTCCACTGGCAGCGGGAGCTATAAAACGCACCGAAATCATTTAAATTCTCAGCTAAGCACTCCATCCTCGCCTGGGCCTGGCGGTGGAGGAGGTGGACAGGCCAGCTCTGGTACACCATCCATCGGATCCAGCGTTTCGTCAAATGCCGGCAATGAGTTCCATATGCGCCGACCATTCGGTGTAGCTACGTTAGATCTACAGCCAATAATAAAACGTTCGGAAGATTTCAAGAGCGACACGCAACTCAAAATGCCGTTCATTGCTTGTGAAAAGGAACCACTAGAAACGACACTGCGCAAGCTGATCGCCAACAAAGATCAAAGGCACGATTCATAAAGCAAAATAAATAAACTCTCGTTCGTATCGTGATGCACAAGCGTTCGAAACAAATTTGTATTCGATTGAATGCTCATCGAAGAGGTACGTAAGGGTTGAAGGTTTGGGTCATTTGGCGTTGATGCACAGTTTTATAAGTGGTTTTTTTTCTTGTGCAAATATGTTTTTGGGTTTGAAAGAAAATAAAGAATTTTTTTTACTTTTTTTCTCTATAAGTACAGCTTTCCAAGTGCTTTTGGTAGATGATTTATTACGTTTTGTATAATTTATATTACTGTTATTACATCTGGCCCGTTTTTTATTCAAGTTTTATATTTTATGTTTTGTTGACTTAAATAACCGAATAAAAAGCGTTTCACTTTTCTGTTTTCAACTTTAGCAGTGGTAGGAAAATGAAAGAAATAAATAAACCATACTCTCCTACATGTGAGGTTAAAAATCTGTAGCAGAAATAACTTCACCATAGAACACGACGTACTATCGTTTGTTTCCTCCATATTTGCCATTTTCCTTTCCATCGTGAAACATTAATTAATTGAATCTTTCTCAATCAACATTTGCTGTAACACAGGCCTGCTTTGAACACTGCAGTCTGTGCTGTGCTATTCGTGGGAAATAGGGGAGAATTTATGAGCGAAAAGTTGCCAGCGTCCAGTTTGCACTAATCTAAGGGAGGGGGACTGATTGTTTGAATCGGATTAGCATCGTGCATCGTGGTGTCCGCATATCTGCGCTGCGCATAGCAGTTAACTCTTGCTAACCCTGCATCCCGGGTTTTTGCTTGCCCATTGTACGATGTGGCCAATAAACAAGCTCTGAAGGTCACTGTGACCCGAATTCAAAATAATAATTTCCCCGGATGCAAATTGCTTTCCAACTGTGCTACGTGGTTCTCCGGGATGAACGACAAAAGTTGACGATTTCAGGTTGCGGATGCACTGCGCTGGCCAACGAGTACTGATCAGTTCTGTTTGTTCCTTTCCCCTATCAACAGCGAAAGCGAACTACACGGCGCAGGAAAAGCAGCACCACATCGACCTAGACGTTGGTGACACGGTAGTGATCGAACAGGAGTCGTACCATTGGTACTACGGTCGCAACAGTAGCTCGGGTGCGTGCGGTATCTTTCCGAAGGTGTACGTCCATCCGGTTGATGGCAAAACGTCCCGTGACGGTGATCTGGTGATACGGCGTAGTGAAATCGTCGAGGAGATCACAACAGTGCTAAAGGAATGGCAGTATCTCTACCGTCGGCTATACCTATCGACGCATCCCTCCTTCAAGCTTGTACAGAGTAAGATGCTCGAGCTGATAAGGTTACGGTCGCAGCTACTCTCCGGCAACCTGCCGGTGGACGAGATGAAGAACATCAAGCTAAAGGCGACCAGCGAAATCGACACGGGCAATAAGATCCTTAATTTGGACATGGTTGTGCGGGACGATAGTGGCAACATAGTGGATATTGATCGAACCTCCACCACCCAGCTGTACGAGCATCACCTGAACGCGGTAGACCGGATCAAGCGGGCCAACACATCGAGCAACAAGAACCGCAACCTGGATATCATTAATCGTCACTCGCACAATCTGCTACTGTCGGTGCACAATTTCGTGTGTAGATTAAGCGAAGATACGGAAATTCTGTTCACACTGTACGATGGTGATGAGATGCGGGCAATCACGGAGAACTATGTGGTCAAGTGGAGCCGCCAGGGTATGGCGGCGGATCTGGATCAGTTCAACAACATTAAGGTGTTGTTTACGGATCTGTCGGGTAATGATTTGAGCCGGAATAAAATTTACCTAGTAGCGTACGTCGTGCGGATCGGTGCAATGGATGGGAAGGATACGGATCTGCGGCGTAGCAGTATGGCCAACTCCACTGGCAGCGGGAGCTATAAAACGCACCGAAATCATTTAAATTCTCAGCTAAGCACTCCATCCTCGCCTGGGCCTGGCGGTGGAGGAGGTGGACAGGCCAGCTCTGGTACACCATCCATCGGATCCAGCGTTTCGTCAAATGCCGGCAATGAGTTCCATATGCGCCGACCATTCGGTGTAGCTACGTTAGATCTACAGCCAATAATAAAACGTTCGGAAGATTTCAAGAGCGACACGCAACTCAAAATGCCATTCATTGCTTGTGAAAAGGAACCACTAGAAACGACACTGCGCAAGCTGATCGCCAACAAAGATCTTGGCGAAAAGAGCGATGCGGCCATTTGGATCAGTGTGGACATTCTGTTCGGTGACATCAAGCAGGTGCGCGACGAATACCCACATCTCGTCCTGGGAAATGTGGCGTTCGCCCGCAAAATGGGCTTCCCGGAAGTGATCTTTCCGGGTGACGTGCGGAACGATCTCTACCTGACGTTGGTGTCCGGGGAGTTTTCCAAGGGCTCGAAAAGCAGCGATAAGAACATCGAGGTGACGGCGTACGTGTGCAATAAGAACGGAGTGGCGATTCCGGGCGTGATCAGCTACGGTGGAGGCGGAAATGCACTGAACGAGTACAAATCCGTCATCTACTACCACGAGGATCGACCCAAGTGGGGCGAAACGTTCAAGATCGACGTGCCGATCGAGGAGTTTAAGCAGTGCCATTTGCGGTTCACCTTCAAGCACCGCAGCTCGAACGAGGCGAAGGATCGTTCGGAGAAACCGTTCGGACTGTCGTACGTACGGTTGATGAATGATGACGGCACCACGCTACAGCACAAGCGCCACACGCTGCTGGTGTACAAGATCGATCACAAAAAGTACGACGAAGAGACGCAGTTTAACTACTTACATTTGCCATCGCTTACGGAAGAACTGCCGAACGGTAGCTCCAAACCATCCATTAGTGGATTCAGTCTCGCATCCAAGGACGGTTTCATCATCGAAACGAACCTGTGCAGTACGAAACTGACACAGAACGTTGACATTCTCGGGCTGCTAAATTGGTCGTCCAGGAAGGAAAAGATGGAAGAATCACTAAATGCGCTAATGAACGTACGGTGTGAGGAGGTGGTCAAGTTCCTGCAAGATATTCTGGACGCTCTCTTCAACATACTGGTGTCGAATGATGACCCGGCGAAGTACGATAATTTGGTGTTCAAGTGTTTGCTTCGATTGATCGAGATCGTGTACGATCTTAAGTACCAGCACTTCCAATCCGTGCTTGATCTGTACATCAACGAAAGTTTCTCCGCCACATTGGCTTACGAGTAAGTGTGATCATTTTATTTGTCTCCCATTTCACTAATATGCTGTTGTTTGCACCGTTTTTTTTTTCCTCCCAGAAAACTAATCAATGTTGTGCAAACGCACATCCGGAATGCCATCAACAACATTTCAAAGGATCGTGCCATGGCAAACATCTACACGGTGAACGAAAATGACGAGGCGCTCTATCGCACCACAAAGTACCTGCAGTACATCATGAAGTTCATCATCCGCTCGCGGTTACTGTTTGCCGATTTGAACCAGGACAGGGATCGGGACCTTTTCGTAGCCGGGCTCGAGGAGCTGCTCGAATCATTCTCCGAGCTGATCAAGTATCAGAACGATCTGCTAAAGTCACAGGGCGCACTGCTGAAGTATCTGCACATCATTGCATCGGACCTGATGCAGGTGTACGATCCGGTCAAGCTGAGCCAAAAAATCGTGGACATCATCACGAACGTACCGACCGGCCGGTTAAACCAATCGAAGATGACGTGCATCAAGGATGTGGTCGACTCGAAGCTCTTCAAGCTGCCCAAATGCCGGGCGATTCTGTTGCCCGTGTTCTGTCGGCAGATTAAGGATAAGCTCGAGAGCAAGGAAGAGGTACGTGCAGTAGCTTTCTAATCGCGCCGCTAATTCTTTCTATCTGAGTTAACGTACTGTGTGCTCGTTGTTGTTTGTTTCTCTCCGTTTGTTTGATATGTTTTGTTTTCATTCATGCATGCAATGCGTATGATTTTGTATGTGCGTGTCTGCTTCTGTGTGCTGCTGTCCATACTGTTTTCGTCACCTATCTTTCACTATCGCTCTTTCTGTCTGTGTGTTTGTGTGCCATTATGTGTGTTGCCTGATGTTTGTTTTACTTCCCTACTGCCTGCACTTATTTCACCTGTAAACGGTAGTTACGAAAGCACCACCAGGAGGAATGTGTTACCCTGTGGACAACAGCGTAGCTATGAAATGCACCGTTGCTGCTTGTACGGTGCTGTGCATCTTACTCTCTTACTGTCATGCTATCATGTTTATGCGTTACTGTTTATGATCAGACGAAGCATGAGCTCCCTCTTTCCATCACCAATCACCGCATCTTCACGTGTCCTTCTTAGCAGTGTGTTTGTGTTTGTATCTGTCATTTTGCACGAACTACTTTCACCAACACCAAACTCTTCTTGCACCGATATTGACCTACGTGCGAGAGGGCGACCTATAAACACCCATCTCACAAACAAAACCCATCACGATAAGCAGGATAAGGGAACGGCCAGGTAAAAAGTAAATCTGAAGTTCACCAAAATGAAACTGCTATCAATCATCACCGTCCCGTCGCTGTCGAATATAGGTTTGTGTACGTATCACCAGAACTACCCTTTATCAATTGCTCCTGTCACAATTTTCCTCACACATCCATCATTTTCCTTCAAATACACTCACTTTCCTTGACTGAATGTATCATATTAGTACGATGTCATCGTGTCCCATACGTGTATAGCTAATCGGAATTCTTTCCCATTTCCATCACATACCGTTGGAATCATTTCAATCTCATAAAACTCATCAATTTAGTTAAAATATACTTCACAAATCATACACCTTCTGTTGTAAAATATATGTTTCTGTATTAACATTCAGACCAGTTAACCTCACGTCCATCACTAGAGTCCTCATTCATTCTGTCTGTTGGTGCATTGGTGCATCCTTACGCGTTTCGGGAATGAATGTTCAGTTCGGTATCTAGGGTACTTACTACTACTATCGTAGCGATAGCGTGTTGTTGATAAATAATACCGATGAGAGTTTAACAAGTTGTATTTTCTTTTTCTTTTTTTCCTTTCCCGCGTCACCCTTATTTGCATTCCCAATAACTCATCCCGTTCCGCCTCCACGTTACATATCCTGTCGTTATCGGGGATACACAACACCTTCAACCCGTTCAAAAACTGTGGACTACCCCAACAAAAACACCATAACCATTAAAATTTCGTATCAAAATACACAACACACACAAATCAATCCATCGTCCATCATCCTGGTGGTTGGAAACTGAACCAAAACAAAAACACTTAAATGAATATAATGTAACGAACCTGTCGTATAATTTGAATGGGAATTTTCCTATTTTGAAACATTTTTTATATTGTTTGATACAATTTATTTGAACATTTTTTTGATGCTGTTTTTCACTTGTTATTAATTAATACTCAATCGAAATATTTTGTTGTTGTGGAATATTTCTTTTTATTATGAATTTTTTGGTATTTTTTAAACTTTATTTGGAACTTTTTTAAAAATTTGCCTGTACACACACGTAATTATACTTTAATCATGTTCTGGGTAAAAACGTAACTTACAACAACAAAATATTATTTAATCATGTTCTGGGTAAAAACGTAACTTACAACAACGACATGGCAAACAACAACACAACATTACCACAACAAACCACCCAAAAACAACCCTTTTTACCACCTTGTGTTGTGTGTGTCCTTGCACGACCACGTAAATTTGATCCTTTCCCTCCCCCCTTTCTCTTTCTACCACGGGTTTATGATGATGGCAATGATGATGATGGTGATTTATGGTAAAATGATGGTGATGTTGATGTGGTTAAATTTTCGTGTGTGATGGTGATGACGGTGATGATGGTGCGCTTTTATCACGCAACACGGCACAGGGTGACTTTATGTGCGACATACGGCAGCAGGAGAAAAATCTTAACAAAGCAGCTAGAGTGCTTGGGGAAAGCAAATCCCAGCTTCACACGCGCGAAACCACCGCTAAGACGAAGGTATTATTTATTCTACTTTCTTGCCCACTTTATGCTCTCTGCCGATGACGGCGATGCTGATTGTTTTATCGATATAATTCTTCAAAATTTTCTAATTCAAAAATTGTTAGGTGATATTGTTATCCTTATTCTAATATTCTTTCTTATAAAACTTTCAAAGTGAATTCGTGAAAGGTGACATAATTTTAGCATAATTTTTTTTTTTCGTTGTTGTTGTGTGCAATACTACCACCGCAAGAAGCTCAACTTTTTACGCTTGACACGTTTTGAGTGTGAAATGGTTTTTTTTCGTTTTCCTTTGCAGAGTGTAACGCAGAGTGTGTTTGATTGTTGGTTTCGATTTGAAGATAGATATATTGTAACACGCAATGATCATGCCCCCGATGAGGATACTCTCATCAAATGGTATCGTTTTCGATCGCTAACCTTCCTTCATTTTCTCTCACCTTTCCCATCGTGTGGTGCCTTTTTAAAATTAACGTTATCACTAGGTGGCCGAATGTGTCAATATCATGAACAACATGCTAGAGCTACTGTTCCAGAGCGAGGAAGACATTGGCCCGGTAGAGAATGACATCCGGGACATTATGCTGATCCTGCTGCGTACGGTCATCCAGAGTTCGATCGCTATGGATCGTAGCAATCCGCTCGTGGGCAATCTGGTGGCCATTATGCTCGGGATCTTCCGCAGCATGACCGAATCGCACTACCACTGCTATGTGCGCAGTTTCCTTACGAGTTACGACCTGCTGGACTTCCTCACCGAGATACTGCTCGTGTTCCAGGAGCTGGTCTCCAAGCCAGTCTTCCCGATCGACTGGCTGGACATGATCATGCACCAGAACATGGTGATCCTGGGCAGCTTGCGGCACTTTGCTGCCATCATAATGGACCAATTTTTCAGCCCGTTCGAAAAGCAGGTCTGGTCGAACTACTTCCAATGCTCCATCACGTTCCTTACGCAGCCAGCGCTGCAGCTGAATTTGTTCAGCAAAACGAAACAATCGGTCATACGCAGCAACTATCGGGACATCCGGCGGGAAACGGTATTCGAGATACGGAAGATGTGGTTCAACCTTGGCGAGCACAAGATCATGTTTGTACCGCGGCTGGTTGGACCGATCCTGGAGATGAGCATGATACCGGAGGAAGATCTGCGACGGGCAACGATACCGATCTTTTTCGACATGATGCAGTGCGAGTATTACAGTTCGAAGTACGCGATGGAGAGCTACGGCGATACGAAGCGTAACACGGCCCACATAAAGGGGAATTTTAATGATTTCGAGAAGGAAATCATTGAAAAGCTCGATCACTACATCGAAGGTGGGTACGGTGATACGGAGTACAAGGATCTGTTCTACGAGATCATGCATGAATCGTGCAGCAATCATAGTACGCTGCAAACGTACGGTGTGCAGTGTGTGCAGATACTGACCCGGCTAATGGAGAAGCTGCTCGAGTACCGGTGTTTGATACACGATGAAAGTAAGGAGAATCGGATGGCGTGTACTGTGAGCCTGCTGCAGTTCTACTCGGACGTGAATCGGAAGGAGATGTACATCCGGTACGTGGACAAGCTGTACGAGCTGCACATGGAGTTTGACAACTTTACCGAGGCCGCGTACACGCTGAAACTGCACAGCAATGAGCTAAACTGGGACGAAACGCCGTTGTCGCTGTTGCTAAAGTCTAAACGCCACTATTCCTGTCCAACGCACCGTACGCTCAAGGAGCAGCTGTACCGCAGCATGATCGATCTGTTCGACAAGGGCAAAATGTGGGAGTGTGCTCTCGATCTGTGCAAGGAGTTCGATACGAGTCGATCTACTATCGTGTGACGTTCTACGGTACCGGATTTCCAGAGTTTCTGCGCAACAAAGAATTTGTGTATCGGGGCAACGAGTACGAAGATGCCGGATCGTTCAATATGCGCATACTGAGTCAACATCCTCGGGCCGAACTGCTGACAACGCTTACACCCGGTGCGGAAATACTGGAGTGCGATGGACAGTTCATACAGATCGTGAAGGTAGATCCGGTAAGCCGCGATATACGGTTCGGTGGCAAAAACACACAAACGATCGCGGCCAATATAGTGAAGTTCTACAAATCGAACAATGTGAGCGAGTTCCAGTTTTCCCGTCCGATACGAGACAGTGGAGCAAGTGGAGATGACATTGCCGGTACCTCGTACGAGCGCACTATCATGCGAACGACGGATCCATTGCCGGGCATTCTAAGATGGTTCCCGGTGAAGTCTTCAGAAACGATCATGGTGGGTTTGGGGATTCTGTATACCGGATGCAAGATACTTATAAATTTTTTTTCACTCTTTACAGATATCCCCGATTGAGATGGCTATCGAAACGGTGGATGCAAAGAACCGTGCGATCCGGGAGCTGGTGCTGGAGCATCAGAACGATCCACGGATACCGGTCCACTCGCTGAGCGCCGTCATCAAGGGTGTTGTTGATGCCGCCATTAACGGTGGACTTCCGATCTACGAGGAAGCATTCCTCACACCAGGCTACCTTGAGCGACACCCCGGTGACGATCATCTGGTAGCGCGGCTTAAAGATCTAATCGCTTCCCAGATTCCACTGCTCGAGGTGGCGTTGCTACTGCACAAGATGAAAACTCCTGCCATTTTGCTACCATTCCACGATCAGCTGGAGAAGTGCTTCGCCACGATTCAGGCAAATGTGGAGGCAAAGTACGGTAAGCGGGTGACGGATATCAAAATTGACCGAGATGCCGAGGTAACGCTGCGTCGACACATTTCGGCTAACCAGCCGCAAATCAGTATGGATTCAAGCCGTCTGTCGGAAACGAGCATTGGATCGTCCGAGTAAGTAGCGCGTAGTGTGGGGTGTTTGTGAGCCGGATGATAAACTCCATCTCTTTTTGCAGTAGCGGAATCTCGAAGAGTCAAAACAGTCGTCCAACGACGACCAGTTCCGGAGGGTTCAAAAATACCATCGCCAACTTGGCCAACTTCAATACGGTCAACCTAGCAAGGTAAGAAACGAACCGTGATCGGGGGACAATGGCCCAACGCTCAAAAGCTAGCCCAAAACGCAAACGCTCAATATCCGAGCAAAATTATTCTTCCAAACGAGGGAAGACCCGAATTGACCCAACGAGAAGATTAGAGATGTGTATTAGAGATTAACGCAGAAAGGAAAGTACCTTTACCATCACCTCCACCACAGTATGTACCTACTAGTGTGTTCTGCGTCGTTTCTGTTGGGGTCAATTCGCCAAATCCTGTCGTGTCGCGTCGTGAAAACTGAAATGTTTTGTATCTTCATTGAAGTGTTTTGTTTTGTTTCTTCCCTTTTTTATCCCCGACAACCACACAACCTAAACTATCCTTCGCCGACGATTACTGTTTGAATGATGATTATTGCGCATGCATGGCAAAAAAACCCAAAAATTAATCCTACACCCCGCGATCAGTGACTTCTTCGAGTTTGATCGCATAAGTTTGTCGAGCTTTACGGCAAATGGGTCCGGCGGAAAATTGATTTCTAACCTGTCCACCAAAATTGGCACCAAACTGCGACAGTTCGTATAAATACATTTTTTTTTTTTGCTAAACCTCCTTTACATTATTTTGGCTTGTGTTTCCATTGTGTGACAAAAAGCAGCAGCAAGATTCATGTATATCTTACACGCATACACACACTAACACAAACCTTAGTAAAGTGCCAGATTTCTTTGGTGCAGAATTGCCATATAGTATATTTCTGTCAAAGACTTGCCAAATTTTAAGGCAACAAATGTTAGTTTGTTAGGCTGGATACCAGCAGAAGCTTTCATGAGTTCAATAATTCGCAAAGATACAGAGCAAATTTCGAAGGATGTCTGTGACTACAAGAGCTTCAGTGATATACAGGGTGTTCAAGTTAACTTTGACAGTTACCTACGGAAAAAAAATAATTTTTGAGTAAAATTGATCATTTAGGACAATTTCTTTTTGTCGAAAGAGTAGTTTAACATACTATTGATTGAAATAATTCAAAATATCCACCTTCTGCATCGATTACGGCCTCGATCCGGCTTCCTAACCTGGTGCAAGTCCTGGAAAACCGTGTCCATAAGAAGGGCTGCAAAAATGGACTTCATTTTCTCCACTAGTTCCGCCTTGGCGTTTCTGGACGATCGATTAGTGTCACGTTCAACCTCGCTCTAAACAAAACAATCGAAAGGACTAAGATCCGGCGAGTTTATAGTTTTAGCAGCCGGTTTATATTCATCCACTTTTATAATTATTATTTTTGTAGTTTACTAATAGATGGATTCATTTTACTTCAGTTTTGTGTACTTATTACTTTAAGCATTAAAGATTATTTCAACTTATTCTTACAAGTAATACGGAGCAAAGTTAAAATTTATGAAATTCTGTTATCTAATCTGGTATAGGATAGAGTTCTGACAATAATTATGGCAAGCCTGCAGTAGAGCAATTAAGGCACTTCACACTGGACATTTCAGTACAGTAAAATACTACACTTGAAAACACCCATTGAAGCATAATGCCATTAATGTGTGTGTTTGTATGGTTTGTCGCTTTGGAATACATTTATGATCGACTTACGTTTTCTTGTGTTTCTTTTTGCCCATCACATTAATGGTACAACAAATTTGAAAGGTCGCTGCTAGTACTGTCTGGTGATCTGTAGTTCGCAATATGCGGTGGTTTACCCCTATTAGGATGTACTCTCGAGAACAGGCTGAGCGTACGCGCGGTGATGTAGTTTTAGGTAGGAAGCATTTTTGAAGGAATTAGCAACGATACACACTGCAACAGAGAACAATATCAATGTTTGGTGGAGCATCGCGCGGAACTATGAGGCAAACATAACCGACTTTACGGCAGAATCTCGCCGGCTGGATGGTGTGTGGTGAAGAGATTGGTTCGCTGTGAGTTCGTGTGCCTGTTTGTGTGTTCGTGTGTTTCGATTTCGATCTAGTTCTGTTACTATGTCCTTCCCCGTGCTCTTTGCATACACCAACTGAGCTACATTCTTCAATGCGACTGGAACCTGTATGCTGACAATCGTACAAACACACCCTCCCAAGACATAGTGGGTGCTTACGGCTGGTCTTATCTTTTACCCACTGTACGCTAACTTCGCTGTTGTCAACATACTCGTGAATATGATCACGACTTGTACAACGGCAGCAAAATAGTATTAGGGTTTTCCCGCAGCAATACACAGATTCGCACCGTAATACTAAAATCTTTGAGATAACTACACAAACATCTGCTTTATTTTTAAATAAAACAAAACTTCATAAACTTTTTTTTACTCTTACCTCAAAAAATACAGTTGCAGTTAAAAAAAATAGTTTAAAATAATAAAACAAACGTGGCATTTTCTGCCATTTCGTGACAATTTACTACAATATCATTTCCCTCCATCTCTTAGAGATTTTGTTTTATCCTCAAAAAAAGCAGTTGTTCACATAGTTGTGTTAGGAACTACTGCGCAAGCTGCTTTCTGCTTTCCCAGGTGTCGTACACAGTGTGGACAATGTAATAAAAACCTCTTTCTGTTTTTTTTCTTCTTCCCTTACCTTGTGTGCCGCTTTGCATCGATCAAAATGAAATCAAAACGCCGCAGGCTCGATCTATCATCGCACATACTGCACTCGAACGGGAAAATCATGTCGCAGCATATCTTTTCCTTTCTTCAGCATTAAATCATATCATTTTTCATCTTCACTGTTTCACTGTTTCAACTGTTTCTACCGGCGCGGTTACGATGTTGGTGCTGTTTCTGGTGCATTTGTTTCTCTTCACTATGCTTTCCTAGTTTTCTGTTTTTGCTTTTTTTTTCACTTCTTTGTTACCCTCTTGTTGTGAATATTTATTTCAATTTCGTTGTTAATGTTGTTTCATAAAAAAGGTTTTCTTTGTTCGTGTATAAATGCGTGCTCCATACCTCTGAAGGTGGCTGTTGTTATTTGGTTTATTTTTATTTTATAATTTTATTTTCGTTTTTCCGTTTTTTGTTAACTTTGCCAGAACGTCCCTTGGCACATCACCTGGATCGAAAACGAAAAAGGATAAAACACTCACCAAACGAAGATCGAGCCGTAAGGTAAGAGTTACTGCTGTTCATTTATTTCTTATTTTGATTAATGTTCTGTTATTTGCTTTCACCTTCACCCTAGATGGATCGAGAATCGTTGAGTTTGTCGGTGTCCAATAGTCAATTTTACACTAGTCCCATTCCGGCGGCAAGCGAACAAAACACCAGCATTGCGCCCACCGACAACAGAGATAGTGGTGCTCCGGTCAGTCTTTTATCGGCCGGTACTGCATCAACCGGTGCAACAACTCCAACCAACTCGCTGCCCGTCTTCGAGCTAACCGAGGAGGTAAGAACCGTGCACAACTATAAATATACAGGGTGTTCAATAAGTTCGAATACAACTTTTCTGTGAATTGGAATTGGTGTCATGTTTTGCCCCATATATATGCTTGATAATGCAAGAAATTTCAAGTAACTGTCATTTGTCATTGGTTTACTACACACCATGATGCAACGCACACCGTTGCGCGATATCGTTTTAAAATTATTCACTAGAGGTGAGCCACCTGGTGACATATTCAGGCGGTTGAAATCACTCTAGGTGAAGCCAAATTTCAATTATATTATTATCCATCAGTACCGGGAGAAGGGCTCGACAAATGACCGTAAAAGTTCCAATGCGCACAATGCTCTCTCCGATCCAGATTAAGATCATTCGGTTCGGTTTAGGGTGCTGCGTCGTTGATGGTTTAGGGGGCCATATCCCTGCGCGGAAAGCTCCCGCTGGTATTTATCGATAAATACGTCAAAATTACCGCCACGCACTGCAAGAGTGCAAGGTTGTTGTTTCCAGAACTTCGGGAACTGTACGGAAACTATCATTAAGTATTTCAAGAAGACGGTGCACCGCCCCACACGGCTATCATCTTCCAAACGTGGTGTCGGAAGAATTTTACCGATTTTCTTGAGAAGGCTTAGCTACTTCAAGCAACAAAACATTAGAAAAGGATATCTTAAATTTTAAATTCACATTTCAAGTGTATTCGAACTGAATGAACACCCTGTAATTTCAAAAGGCTAGACTCATTCATTTTTTTCGTCTCATTTTAGTTACATCCAAAACGACCGTTACGCTCAGAAGTGGAGAAGGAGAAACGCCTTTCAAGGCCACCAAGCATTGCTACCCCAACGTTGGGTAGCAGATCGTTACCGGGCACTGGGACTGCTGCGAACGGGACGACAGCCGGCGGTGGAGATACTAACTCGATCGGATCGGCCGAAAGTAGCAGTAATCGTAACTCGATCATTACCAACGGTTCTACCACTTCGGAGGAGGACAGTGTACCACCACCCTTACCACTGAAAACACGAACCGATGCCGATTACACTAATCTTCCGAGTGGTGTTAAGACGCAATCGGCACCGGCAGCAGCAACCCACACACAGCAGCCAAGTAATGCAAGCCACTACATCACGTTTAAACCACTGCTGACGACGACGGGCACCACCGTGGTGGCCGTGAACGCTTCGTACGATGTGGTGGAAACGCGAAATCATAGCGTGATTGTGATCAACACTAGTTCCTCGAACGTAACCGGATGCGGCAGTCCACCACCAACACCGGGAGGAGCGTACGATGATCGTAAACGGCCACCAACACCACCTCCGAAACCGGCACGTAACAGTAAGGTATGAGCAATAGAAATGGCCTAAAGAAGTGGTGTGGTAGTTTACTAGTAGTGGAACCGCAGAGGAACGCAATAGACGACCACGACGACACATACACACTCTAAAAGTACAAAACGGAACTGGCAGTGACGGAATTTTCGCTTTTTGCTACATACATCTTATAGAACTTCTCTCTCTCTCTCCGAGGAAAGAATGCAAAGGCTGTCCTTTTTTATGGCGAAACAGGGTTTGTTTTTAGATAGTGAATTTGGATCCGATTTTTAGAATGTTGCATCGATACAGAAAAGACTGACCGAGGTTCTGGGGGTGGGGGTAGCGAGCATGAGACACGTGTGGTTTGGAATTGAAGACAGACATGAGAGACATTGTATTCAGAGTACATACAAAAGGCCATATTTTTTAGAGAGACAGTGATGCTTAAGACGAGTTGAGTTGATGTATATTTTAACGTACGTACGTATATAGATATGACAGTGTTTATATTCAGTTTTTCGTTATAAAGCTTTAGTGCGTCTTCCGGTTTAGTAGTAGAAGTAGTAATTAAAGTTATTCTTTAAGCAGCTAAGCAGCCATACATTAAAACGGAAACACGGAACAAAAGTGAACTCATTTTACACTGACAAAACATGACCGTGTCTTCGGTGTTTCGGCATGACCAAAGAAGATAAGGATACATACAATTTTCCCCCATCTTTTATCATTCACACAATCACACACAAAACACAACGGCGGACAAACGGTGGCGCAGCGTCGTACTAACGAACGAACACATGCGGTAGCGGTTAGAATAATGTTAACTATTTAGAAGCAACAAATGTCGTTGACCAAAATGTTTCTGTACGTCGCAACGCTAGATGCGTGTTAATAGATGCTTACACAATGTTCTAGATAATTGAAGTACGGATCCTTTCAGCCGGCGCACAACAATCTGAGAGAGTCTGTGTGAAAGCAATCTTATTTATAGACCAAATATTCGATGCAATTTATTTACCTAAGGATTTGTGAAGTGTACAGCAAATGGAAAGCGGTGAAAGTTATGAGAAGTAGAAGAAAGCTATAAGATCACACATTACGTGTGTGT
>KZ061783.1:123700-159230 GCA_002091835.1 Anopheles maculatus
GCACTCTGATACGGCCGGTAGTCCTCTACGGGCACGAGTCCTGGACTATGCTGGCAGAGGTCGCCAATGCACTCGCCATTTTCGAACGGCGGGTGCTACGGACTATCTTTGGCGGTGTGTCCGAGCAGGGCGTGTGGAGAAGGAGAATGAACCACGAGCTAGCTGAGCTTTTTGACAATGCAGACATCCTGACGGTCGTCAAAGCCGGAAGGATACGCTGGTTGGGGCACGTGATGAGGATGCCGGACTCATGCCCTGCCAGGAAGGTGCTCGTCAGCGACCCGTTCGGCACGAGACGCAGAGGAGCACAGCGAGCTCGCTGGCTGGATCAAGTGGAGTCTGATCTGAGGGATATCGGATGCAGCCGGGGGTGGAGGAATGCAGCCATGGACCGAGTTTCCTGGAAACGAATTGCACGCCAGGTCCTGTCTACTAGACGTGCTCCGTAGGAGCAGGCCAGCATGAGGATGCCGGACTCATGCCCTGCCAGGAAAGTGCTCGTCAGCGACCCGTTCGGCACGAGACACAGAGGAGCACAGCGAGCTCGCTGGCTGGATCAAGTGGAGTCTGACCTGAGGGATATCGGATGCAGCCGGGGGTGGAGGAATGCAGCCATGGACCGAGTTTCCTGGAAACGAATTGCACGCCAGGTCCTGTCTACTAGACGTGCTCCGTAGGAGCAGGCCAGCAAAGAAGAAGCTACTCTCCGTGTCTCACATTTCTATCGATTACATTTGCAAGACAGCGTCGGAAGTGCGTCGACGTAGTCCTCTGGATTTGCAGACTTGTGGCACATAGAGAAAGGAAGTGATCTTTCCACATCCCGATATCATGGATACTGAACAGGGTTATCATTTGTTCTTTAAAGCATTATTTCCATCGAGTTTCTAGCGTTCTGAAGACAAGTGACGTTTCGCTCTGGTTGATAAAGTTGCAAATAAAACCAAAGTCTACTTTGTTCATTCTCCGCATAGACTTCTCAGACTTATTGGCTTTCGGTAAAACTTTCCGACGAAAAAGGACTCCACTTCCGACTTTTATAATCTACGGGGAGGTCCTCAACATAGGTCATTATTGATCGTTGGTACAAACACAAGTAAAGTTTCTTCTTTCTTATATAATAATCGTTAGATGGTATATTATCCGGTAGATGATAAAACATGTCAACTGTAAGATAAAATTAGTTCAAAAACAAGGAACCGACTATTCCTTTCGACACAATAGTTAAATGTTAAGCAGGTCACTGTCTACGCTACACTGGCTATTGTACGCCGTAAGCATATCACGCTTCGTTCGAATGTTGTTGATGTACTCCATCAGCTTATCCGTCGTAACGCGGTCGTTCTGGACACGCAAAACCTGCGTCGACAGCATACCGATTGCATTGTCCATCACGCGCTTGGCCATTCGCAGGTTAGGCATTTCAATTTCAACCAGACACGGTTCAAAGCTCGGCGTTGGCTGCTGGAATGACGCTGTATGCATGACCTTTGGACCAATACCGGTACTACTACCGGGCTTTACACCCGGTTGCCGTCGTTTGCGCGTGAAGCCAGTCTTATTCTTCCGCCGCGCCACCACCACGGACCCATTAACACTGCTACCGCTCGGTCCAGCACGAAGGCACGAAGAATCTGTGGAACTGTTTCTGGCCGCATTCTCCTCGTTCTGCATATCCCGCCGATAGTTGATGCACACTTTAACCTGTACCACGCGCCTTGCCCATACAAATCCCTCGTCATTTTCCAGCGTAAATACCAACGCGGTACGCCGTTGGTTCACGTTAAAGCACGTATTTTGACAAACAAACTGTAGCATTATCTTCACGCACAGGTCATCCGGTTCGAGGGGCACCAGTACCGCACAGCGGTCCTCAAAAAAAGGCCCATTCGCATCCCCTACATACTCGTGCTGGACGTTCTTGCACCGCACCACATGCTTCTTGATGCGTTCCGGTCCATTATCTTTGGCTAGATGGTTGTGGCAGCGGACGATCGGTTCGTGCTGTGATTCCGGTGCGAGTGATACCAACATTACGCGCACGTTCCAATTGCGTGCCGACAGTAAGCTGCCTCCCTGCAGCTCACACTTTACGTCAAACGAGCAGATGCTGTCCGTTTTAAGGTACATTTTCTGCAGCTGCTGAGAGTAGATGAAGCCACTGCCCTGTTTGCTGGATGGCAGCACCGTACACGATACGTCCTCGTGACAAAACTCGTCCGCGGACGGATATTTGCCGGTCGGATTCAGTGCGCTTGGTAGGGAAAGCTTTATGTCGGGTAGTGTCTCCTGCGATAAGGCGGACAGTGCGATGTTGTCGTCGTTCACTTCATCGACGAACTGCATGATGTGTGTTTGCAGAATCTCGCTATTAAACATGCTCAGTTGCTGTGGAAGAGAAATTATTGGAACATTGCATTAAACAGGAACAGTAGGCTCGATTTTGGTCTCTCGATTGGTTGCTTACCGAGGCACCACCGGTGGCAAACATATCCTCATCGCCAATGGTAGCATCGCTGTAGATTAAGAGAAAATTAATCGTTTAGCAAACTTGCACAGTTTTCGCATTCAAACAAGCCTTACTCATCATCCATCGTTGGTATGGACATCGTGTTGGTAGCTGTAAAAATTGAAGGGCCGTTTGATAAATTTGCACGTTTAATCCCCGCGTGGTCAGCTTGGTAGTTCCAGCTTTATGGATATGAATCAGAAGTGTATTACAAGCCGGTTACATGTGCCCAGTATCAGCATCGACTACAAGCGGCTGGGTTTGTTGTTTACGGTACTGAAGCGTTTCTTCCTGAAACGCTTAGCATCTTGTTCATAAACAAATCCGCTGGAATGACAAACGCTTGATTGACAGATAAACGAGCAGTTGGCTTGTTGTTGTTTATATTGCGTGCGCTTCAAACAGTGTGAAAATTGCATAGCATTGCTGTACAAAATTTTAATGAAAAATCATGATTAGGCAAATAAAAAAATAAGATCACTATTCTGGCTATAATTATCAAACTTCGTACAATTTTTTTAAAATAATTGTTTGCACAAGTTTGCTTTTCTGTGTTTTGTATCTTTCTTATCATATCAAATGAATACTCGACGCTTGTGGCATCTCCATAAGGATTTATAAGTGCTCGACACATGATTTTATAATGATTAAAGTTTCTTCTGTGTATTCTACATGTAAATACATTGGATAATCGAATGTAACAATGGAACAGTAATAGATCCAGTTAGTTTCGGTTTCGATTCGACATTTAGTAGATGATTATGAAAGCTGGCTGACCACAAGACTTGAAGACCTGAAGAACCAGAAGAAACTTTATCATTCAAAGTTCCAATCTCGATTTATGAAGCATTGAACCATACCATTGGAATCATATGGGAATAAGTGATATCCCAGTATTAAAATTGCTGAGGTCCATTGGCCACAGACGGTAACGCCTAGGCATCAATGTTTCACACAGCACCAGAGAGTATCGAATCGTCCTACAAAGGACATGGACGTCTATAGGACCTCATCTACCAAAAGACATCATCGCCCAAGGGGTCTTTCCTTCCGGGAGACCTCGTAGTCTAAGGGTTGTCTAGAGTGTTGAAAATAGTCGAATTTTGTCGCTTCAATCCATTTATATTGAGAAGATCTTTTTGGTATTGTTATGTAATATGTACATCGTAAATATGAGGGTCTCATATTTCCTAAGCGTAAGCGAAAACATCTTACACTGATAGTTAGTACTCTGTTAAAAGTCCACCCCAGGGATCATCTGCTAAGAGACATCGTCTTGAATCGCTTCTACGATAGAGACCCCTCAGTCGAAGAGTCCTCATCGTTCCAGCTTCGTCTAAGCTTCATCTACCAAGGATCTACCTACTGATGAAAGAGACCTCGTCCAAGAGACGTTGTCGTTGAAGAGATCTCACCAACAAGGAGATCTGAAGTCGCCTTATCTTTCAAAAAAAGAAACTTTTCGTGTATGGATTCACCGCCGCTTGACCTATACTATTATTTCACTAAAGATAAATTAATTATTTAAAAACTCCTGAATTTTACTAATTCCTTGCACTTATCGTGGCATGGAACGTATTATTTCACTTTTAATTTAAAATATATCCGAAAGGAAATAGTAAATTCGCTATATAAAGGATTAACTGTACTTTCTGTACCATTACATAATAACAAAGGCGCGATTATGAAACACATTAACTTTTGATGCGCGATCATCATGATCATCTCGGATTTGTTAATACCAAAGTAATATGATACAAAAAAACATCACAAAAATTGCAACCGGTTCCGCGGGACACACACAAAAATTTAAAACACACGCATCTTTGTCGGTTTTTTTCTCGCTTAGCATGTTCGCATCGATCATACCGATTCGACAACGTTTCCTACAAGACAGCCTCATGTGTGCGCCAAGAAGAGCTCTCGTGAATAAAACAAAACAGCATCACATCATCTTCCTCCACTGAGAACAACGTGCTGCACCAGTGTGTTGGTGAGATTGGTAAAGCTCGCAAACTCCGCTGAGACGATCGGCGCGCGCACGAACGAACGAACGATTGGAACTCGTTTTCTTGCACGGTGTTAGTAATCGTAGTGCCAGTGTCGCGGAAGCTGCGCCATTATTACTGGTGCGTTGGTGGTTGGAGCGTTCTAACTTGTGCCGTTAATAAAGTGGCGTGTAGGTTAATGTTTATTTACGTGACAAATAGTCGAAAGTAAAGTTTTGCTAGATGGCCGCCGCCGGCTGTATACTGACGATGTGGACAGTGTTAATAGTGTTGCTGTGTTGCTTCACGCATGATCTCTTTGCGCTGCAAGGTAAACTGCTCCGTAAGCTAATCTTTAAGTCCATTTCCCCCATGCTACTGATTGATCGCGCATTCCAAACGGTCATAGAAGTTCGATAGCGAGTCGAAAAAATGCGAGCATTTAAAAGAGTTCCCGAAAAAGAAAAGCTTCCACAAAGGATACGCCAGTTGTGGCTGCAAAACCAAGCACGCGGTTACTGCAGCCGGTAACCATTGCGATGAGGAATTAATTTGCCAATACTAAATAAACACCGTTAAGTAATGATGATGTGCGTCCATTTCTGACGCATTTCTGCCTCCCGCTGTGTGCTTTGGTTTGTTCGATGGAATTTTCTGTCCGGGATTCGCATAGAAAGTGTACGAATAATTATTATCAGCGCATCGAGATCTAGCCAACGCCGAGAACAATGATTTAGCGACCACAAGCACATGTAAAACACAGACAACACACACATGCACACCCGTTAACGTGAGAGGCTGATGATGTTAGGGCACAGTCAATCACATCTAGAAGGCACAGCAGCAGCAGCCGCACATCAAATAACCGGCAATGTGTTTGCTTGTTTACATTTCGAGCCGTGAGAACGATTTCCGATGGCTGCTATGTGATGCTGTGCATATGAAGTGCATTACGAGGAAAGATCGAGGGAGCAGCTGAAAGTCATATTGCTAGATGAAGAGATTGAGCTTTGAAAGCTCTAATTGAAAGCTTCCGGACCTATTCGACTAAACTACCGATCGGCCAGACTTTTTGGAGTTAACAGAATTAAAATACTCAGTGAATAGGTAAAAAACAAAGTCAAGGGTATTTTAGGTTACATTTTTACCATGTGTAATAAATGCATTCGCAAGTTTAGTCGATTATTCAATCAGCGCAGGTCCTGAGCAGCAGGTAGGATTGTAAAAAGGATCGTAAAATTCATCAGAAGCTGATCACAAACTACTAGGTCAGGGTACTCTTGTCGTCCCGTACAAGCGTAAGAGAACCGGTACGGTCTACAGCGAAGAAGAGTCTGAAACTCGGGAATTTCATATTCAGCCATTTCGGACCATTTGTACGTAATTAATAAGTATTCAAAATAAAAGGAGGAATCATCGATAGAAGAGGTTCCCAAGTCATCGAACAAGCAATCAATAGGGTAATCTAGGGGTTCAATGCCGGACAAATTAAGACAAAGAAGTCAAAAGGGTAGCCTAAGACCTACCAAGAAATCAATCCGATACATAATTTGAAGGAATCCTACTGTATGTTTGAAGAAGCGGTAATTTAAGTGTAAAATTATTTCTTTACAGACGGTGAAACGTGCAAACATCAGGGTGAGTCGGGAATTTGCAGACCCTACTCAAAGTGTAAGCGTGGCAATCGGATCACCGTGTGTAGTTATTCGGCCACCGAAGCCATCGTATGCTGTCCGCAATCACAGCTGCTTGAAGCAACGAACACATTCCAAGCAACTCCCCTAAGTTCCTTTAACCGTGGCGGAACCGAACGTATTAGCGAGAAAAGTAAGTATCGTGGTGAAGGATTAGTTCCCATCAGGCCAACTAAAACATACGCCGCACTCTATCTGCCGTTACAGAATGTAAGGAATACAAGGAGCTTACCACGGACAGTGTTGCCATCAGTGCGCTTACGCTCAACCCTACACTGGTCAAAATAGATGTACCGAAGTGTGACATGGTGGTGAAGCTGATCGTTGGCGGTAATGTGACGAAACCGGGAGAATTCCCGCACATGGCGGCGATCGGTTGGCGTCGTCCGAACGGTGACTATTCGTTCGATTGCGGCGGTTCCCTGATCAGCGAGTACTATGTACTAACGGCGGCCCATTGTTACGCAGAATCGGAGAATGGGTAATGCTTGAAGCCACACACAAACACGCAATCACAACCGATCTTCCTTAACGCTGGTTTTTGTTTTGCAGTGTACTGCCCTCGATTGTGCGTCTGGGCGATCAAAGCTTGTTGCGTCAGGACGATGGTGCCGAACCGGAGGATTACGACATCCAGCGGTTCATCGTGCATCCGGAATTTAAATGGAGCGCCGGCAAATACAACGATCTCGCCTTGATTGAATTAAGCGAACGGGTAGTTTTCACCAACTTCATCCGTCCGGCCTGTCTGTACACGACCGATAGACTCAACGTGCGCACAGCGATTGCGACCGGGTTCGGACTAACGGAAGACTTTGGCTCGAAATCGGACGAACTGCGCAAGGTAGCGCTAAACATTTACGAAAACGATCTGTGTGCCGATCGGTACCGGTCGAACCGCCACATCCGCCAAGGTATCCGCAGCACGCAAATGTGCGTTGGTGATTTGGCGGGCGGGAAAGACACGTGCCAGGGTGACTCCGGTGGTCCGTTGCAGGTGACGCGCGAAGAAAACCAGTGCATGTTTTACATCCTCGGGGTGACATCGTTTGGGCAGGTGTGCGGCAGTGCTACGCCGGCAATCTACACGAAGGTTAGCGCCTACCTGGACTGGATCGAATCCGTCGTATGGGAATGAGGAAGTCGAATGGTGTCGCGGACGAACAACTATTGTAGAATTAAGCTGCGTAAAATTACTCAGATGGAAACAGGCGGTTTTTATAGGTATAAGAGCTGCGTACAAAACTATCCAGAACGATGAAAACCACATGCTGCATCACGTTTTGATTATGTACATTTACATTTACCAATAGACCGTTTATGTAAAGTTTTCTTTTAATAAAAAGCTAAAAGGCTATTCCTAGTATCTAAAACTAATTGCCTAAACTGTGTTGTTATTCGCTCGCAATGGATTATTGTACGTCTAGCATGAGCTATTTTTAGGAACCCGGATCGTGAATTTTGTATCCTGGAAGTAATTTTGATGTCGAAAATGCTTCCTGTAATAATAAGCCTATCATCGGCCACACTAACCGAAAATCATACTCACTAGTCCGATCAGCCAATTCGCTCCCTTGCAGTTGCTTTAAAAAGGATGTGATGCAACTGTCCTTCTCACCGAACTGTAACGACTTATCAACCCACCAGCTTCCACCGATCGACCAATCCTACCACCGTGGAATTCGCCTCTGGTACATTGTCAACAGGACTTTCACACTGCTGATCTAAACCAAACACCAATACCACCACCATATCTTCACACACGGCTCTGTTTAGCAAGACACAAAACAGAACTACAAAACTGCAGATACAAACGTCATCTTCAGCGACAGTTAAGCCCTCGAACACAACACATCGAAAGATTCACAAATCCAGCATCTTAACGACATCAATTAGTAGTCTCACCTGCAGTAGTCTTCTGTTGGATTCTGGGGGGCCGCCGTCGCCTGACACATTCCTATTGATAAGAACAGCCTACTGATATGCAGCATCTGTGGCGTTGACAATACGGTCCGCCACATCCTTACCGATTGCCATGGATACACAACACTCCAAATCACCTGCCAACAAGACACCGACTTCGCAACCATCTTATCGCCCGACAAACTGCAACAGAACCGACTCGATCGACCGACCGATAGAGAAATTTAAGTTTTTACCGCAAAAGTCCAATTAAAACACGCAATAGCTTAACCCCGGCGGCCCGGTGGTAGATGCGACAGCGGCGCCGGTCTTCACACGGCAGGACCGGAGTTCAAGTCTCATCTGGGCTGTTCCCCCATAGTGAGGACTGACTATCCAACTATAAGTCTAGAACAATAAGTCTAGAAAGCCAAAAATGGCAGGCATGACCTTTAGAGGTCGTTAGGCCAAGAAATAAGTTGAAGCTTAACGGTACCAATACTCGCTCAGCACTGACTATTTAGCGTGCTTGAGTGTCGCGAAAGATATTCAGGAATTGTAGAAGGAGGTCTACGAAAATGGAGTTGTAAAAAGGGGTTTAAAATCATTTGACAGAACAAAATGTAAACAAAGAGTTCACCTACAATGTGCTTTTTGGATCCCGAATCTTTTATCTTGAATTTCCGTTATCCGTAGTCATACAGTGTTAAATCTGAGATAGCTTTTAGCAGAATGCCCTATCTCTTAAGAAGAACCGCTTGTGTGGAATAAAACAGACACACGTCTTGCTCGTATGGTGGTCAAACTGCAACTAACATTATTGCGTCATCCAAAATAGTTTGCGATTTGAGTTGGAAGATAGGATACATAAAACTAGTGTTGTGCTTAATGAATCTTATGAGGAGAGTCACTCACATGAATCTTTAGTGAAGAGTCATTCAAATACGATTCGACTCGCAAAAGATTCGTGAATCCTTAAAGATTCGTGTATCCCAAAAATTCGTGAATTACCAAACATTCATGAATACTCAAAAAATCATAAATCTCCAAAAAATCATGATTTTGCACATTGATACACAACACTCCAAATCACCTGCCAACAAGACACCGACTTCGCAACCATCTTATCGCCCGACAAACTGCAACAGAACCGACTCGATCGACCGACCGATAGAGAAATTTAAGTTTTTACCGCAAAAGTCCAATTAAAACACGCAATAGCTTAACCCCGGCGGCCCGGTGGTAGATGCGACAGCGGCGCCGGTCTTCACACGGCAGGACCGGAGTTCAAGTCTCATCTGGGCTGTTCCCCCATAGTGAGGACTGACTATCCAACTATAAGTCTAGAACAATAAGTCTAGAAAGCCAAAAATGGCAGGCATGACCTTTAGAGGTCGTTAGGCCAAGAAATAAGTTGAAGCTTAACGGTACCAATACTCGCTCAGCACTGACTATTTAGCGTGCTTGAGTGTCGCGAAAGATATTCAGGAATTGTAGAAGGAGGTCTACGAAAATGGAGTTGTAAAAAGGGGTTTAAAATCATTTGACAGAACAAAATGTAAACAAAGAGTTCACCTACAATGTGCTTTTTGGATCCCGAATCTTTTATCTTGAATTTCCGTTATCCGTAGTCATACAGTGTTAAATCTGAGATAGCTTTTAGCAGAATGCCCTATCTCTTAAGAAGAACCGCTTGTGTGGAATAAAACAGACACACGTCTTGCTCGTATGGTGGTCAAACTGCAACTAACATTATTGCGTCATCCAAAATAGTTTGCGATTTGAGTTGGAAGATAGGATACATAAAACTAGTGTTGTGCTTAATGAATCTTATGAGGAGAGTTATTCATATGTTGTTGTTGTTTGTAGAATTTAAGAGATTTTGAGTCTCTTGGACCTCTTTCGTCTCTTCTGAATCGTTAGTGAAGAGTCATTTAAATCACGAGTCGACTCATGAAAGATTTGTGAATCCTGAATGACTCATGAAATTCGTGAACTCTCAAAGATTCATGATTTTGCGCATTCTTTACGCATCTCAACTTCAATTGAAACGCATTCTTGGATGAAATTTTGTAAAGAATTTAGTAGGAATACTTTTTGAGGGATGTTAATTGGATGATACGCCAGGAAAACCAACCTAAATAACTATGAAAATATGAAAATCGAAAAGAAAAACAGTCATTTTCTTAAGGCTGGTGGCATTGCTCGGTCGCACAATCTTGATCCTGCAAAATTTGTATAGGATTTGACAGAAAAAGTTAAATGACAGTTTTGGTCGCACAAACGAAATCTGTTAAAATCAAACAAATTTGATTAGGTCGTACAGCCACAGTTGTATATGACCAGACAATTATGAGATTTATGAATGTTTCAGGATTCATGAATGTTTGGTAGTTCATGAATCGTTGGGATTCACGAATCTTTGAGGGTTCATTAATTTTTGGGATTCACAAATATTTGAAATACAGATTCAGAATCATTCATTCAGTTTAAAGATTTATTCAAATTGATGAATCTGACTCACAAATTACCCAACACTAGAAAAAAAACCCGCAGACCTTTAGACAGCGATGATCCCGGCGATAGCCTGCATCCATCTGCCTCTTTTTTTAATCCCATCCTACTACTATCGGAACAGAAATACTGCCGGAACCGGATGCAATCGTGAAAAGAAAAGAAAAAAAACAAGAAAAGGTTGCAAATACACATCATCATCTACCAATTCTCCATAATAGTAAGCCTGTCCGCTGCATTTGGAAAGCATCGATAAAAATCATGCTAGTAAATCCCCCTATTGCTGCTAACATGTCCAACACGTCCGAAACAATGACCTATTAGGTACAAGAAGCACGTATCGTTCGTCATCAAGAAACGCAGCGGCCTAGCTTACTGCTGTGTTGTAACAGTTGGGAACTTTGGAATGGAATTTCATAGGTTTTTGGGAATCTATTTCAATACATATTCATTCGAAAGTTCATCCACTAACAAATTAACACAACATATGCTGATGAGCTCCATAACTTCATTCTGCTAAAACGTAAGACAAATTTTAAAACATACCATATTAGCACTCTACCCCCTCTATAGGAGTTTATGTAAATTTTGGTGAGCCCGGTACACGATCGCCGCGTTTAAAATTTACTACAATTCGTTCGAAATGAATTTCTACAAAAAAAAAACCCGAAAAAGAAGCGTTCGAAACACATTAAATTACCAAAGCGCGTAGGAATTTTACTGGTTTTTCTTCTTCTCTCGTTATCGAACATCAAAACAGACATCAGTGTTTTGCATTTTCTTTTATACCACATGTTCGCTCTGTTTCGCATTATCCTTCCTGGCATGCCGGCCGTTCGCTACAGGCACGATCCCCGAAAACAATTCCCAAAACGCGCGTTACATAGACCAATCAGATGAATCCACAAATCAGAAAGCTCGAATCTTTTGTTACCGCCCTTAGTTTAAGCTCCTTTTTTTGGGGGGTTTTGTTAACCGGTGGTATTAATTTAAGTTTAGGTTTTTTCATGTTGAACTAATCACCTATCGGCATATCTTTATAGACGTGTGCAATTAATTTTCAAAAGCAAATTACAACAAAAAACACATTTTCAGTCACTACTTGCTGGTTGCAAAACTTTCCCTCTTAGACCATGCGTATTTCTTGATCATATTATTGATTATTTGGGAAACCTTTCAATATTTTTTTGTAGCTTAGTAAACAATCCTATCTATACTATTAATTCCACATGTACGTAACATAAATTCTCTTCTCTCTCATTTGGGGTCCTGCTCAATTGTGATTTAATTTAACGAAATCACAGGATTGCAGGAAACAAAAAACCAAATTATTTATAGTTGAAATATTTAGTTACTGAATGTAATCTTTCATTAAAAATTCTTACGATTATCAAAACAATCAAGGTGCAAAAATGGTTAGAGCGTTTAGTATGACCAGTAAATACTGGGCCCGGTCCAGAGTAGTGTTGTGCGAACGCAATGATTGATTTAAATCTTCCTTAACTCATTTGTAATTCGAATCGTTTGCCAACTAATTTGCGATTCGAAACGTTTAACAACTCTTTTGTTGATAAGCTTATGATAACTTATGTGTTGTCATGTGTTGTGGCGACTAACAACTCTGAAAAAAAGAGTTGTTAAACGTTTAGAATCGCAAATGAGTTGCTAAACGATTCGAAACACAAAGATGAAGGAGTAAGAATGAATTAATTCTTTGAAATGAGCTGTTATTCTCATCTCTACTCCATAGTGTATGTAAACTCCAGGATGTAAGCAAAGAGGGCTTTTAAGTTAGCTCTGCAATAAAGCAATGTTGTAGTGGTTGTTACTTTTCTTCACATTGGAGCAGGTATTCTGTTCCACTGTTGTTGAAGTACTTTTGGATATCCTTGGCCAGTTCTGGGCGGCATATGAACCCCAACCGCAGTCCTTCTGTCCAGTAGTAGACACAGTCTCAATTTAACTCTGGTCTCTCTTTGAACAATTAGTCAAACTATATGTTAAATTTTTGGTACAAAACTAGCAGCTGGCTCCGTCGACCCTAGCCGAGCACGAACATCTCTGTTCTACTTCGGATGGTAATTTTCTCTCTCCTTTTCTTCCATAGTGTCTCTGCCTTCCTGCCACCTCTACCATTTATTTATTTATTTATTTATACACAGAAAAAGTTATCTGGACTGATGCGGCATACATATCAAAATATAGATATATAATATAGATCAAAATTTGCACACAAAAAAATGTTTCGTTGTAGAAGATGCCCCACAGAATTGTTTTACGATTACTGACTGGACTGATACTGGAATCCACGGCGTGATTGATACTGTTGTATGCATAAAACAGTTTAAGAAGAGGTTCGTTCGCATGCACGAGTCTGTTAATCTAAATACCATCTAAATAGAAAAGTGGTCGGGGGATCTTAAATACCGGAGCTAGGAACCTGATAATTGATTTTACCAAGAATGTACGGGGCGTCAGCTTATGAAAAAAATACACTCCCGTCATTCGTCTGTGTTGAAATGATTCCAGTACGAATGGAGGGTCCCTAGCACAATAGGAAGGTTACGATACCACACCTTCCTTCCATTTCAGTAAATTATCACTAATAGAATCGTCGCAGCTGTAGCTCTTTGAGAAAGGATTCAACGCAACTGTCCTCATTTCAAGAGCTAACTTTTAGCTTCGACAACGCACCGATCATCAGCTTCCTCCGATCATCCAAGCCACCCGCCGGGGAATTCGTCCCTGGTATCACCGTACTCCTCCGTTAGACTGCAACAAGCAAAAAAAAGTAGCCACAACGCCAATAGTACCAGCACCATCATCACATTTTCACAGATGGCTCCGTCCATCGGTACACAGCCGGCTGTGGGATATACTCCAGCATCCACAACTGCGCCATCAGATTCCCTAACCACACATCTATGTTTTCAACCGAAGCAATACCCTCGAACTTGCCGTCGATGAAGGCCTGCGGTCCGACATTCCGAATGTAATCTTCACCGACAGTGCCAGTGTTCTGACAGCCCTCGAACATGGCACCTATAGAGATCCACATATCCAGCTCCTCGACGAAATCCTTTTATTACCTGCAATAGTTTTCTGATGGATTTCGGGCCATTCCGGAATTCAAGGTAACGAGAAAGCCGATCAACTAACCAACACTGCACTATGGGATGATCCCGATTTCCGTCGCAACCAACGAGTACATTGTTATCCCTTAGAAAGATTCAGCCCTCCACTTTGCTTCTGTGAGGCGTGGGGGGCCACATTCTTACCGATTGCCATGGTTACACTAAACAGCGAAACTTTTGCCAACTAGATACGGACCTTGCAACCATTCTTTCACCTGACTAGCAGCAGCAACAGAACTGATTTATTCGATTTTTCGCATTAACAAACTTTATAAAGCAATTTAAAGATCACTCTAGTCATACTCGCAATAGTTTAAATAGTTTAAAATAGTAAAATAGTTTCAAGTGATTAGATCCCGCGTAACTGACAGCGGGCGTTGTAATCTAATTGTTGAAAATTTGGCCAGTAAAGCCGGGCTAAAGCGTAACGAGTGAAGCAGCGCTAGATAGATTTAAGTCGTTTGATCCAATAATCGATATATAGGGATTCCATATCACTACAAGAAAATTTAACGTAAAACAGCTTTAACAAAAGGGAAATAAACAGATTAAAGATTTTTCGTTCGATAAGCTTGTGTTCTAACGCCAAACTCCGTTATGTACATACGAAACATGGATTGTAGGTAAATGTAATTGTAGATTAGTTTGTACTACATATTTATTTTATCCCTACGCGCCAAAGCTGAAGATCGTAAAACACCCTTCCAATGCAGCAGATACAGATGAATAAATCCGACGCTTTATCGGCTGGTGGCTTTATCGTTGTGGAACATGGAGCGCAGGGGTCTGAGCATCCATTTAAGATGGTGAGGAACTTTCTGCACACAAGTTGAACAATCTTCCACAATACTCGCAATCCTTGTCTAATAGAAGGCCGTCGCTAAAAAATGATCGACTGAAGCACATTTTTGATCGTGACGAACTGACGAACAGCAGTAAACAGAAAAAATTGTTTTGTGAAAGATGTTACGGATTCGTTATTGACCGTCAAGATCCACAAAGAAGTGTCCCACATGAAATGAGTTTAAATTACATTTTTTAAAACATGTTCGTTACACTCATGACTCAATTGGTCGTAAATAATTTACTCCCGGTACCTGGTATCATATATTTTTAGGTTGTTGCAATTCGTTCAACCAGGGTGGTGCATTGCTGTAGTATATATATATGGGTTTAATTGGACATTCGCTATGCCAAACCGGAATTAACACTTAAGGTAAAACTCTTAAAAACGGCAAGGATAACTTTATTCAGCGAATGACAGTAGACGTTGAAAGGATAAAAATAGTCATTTTACTAATTGAAATATGGGACTGTAAAAACACTGATTATGTGGATTTATCTCCAGTTTTCACTTCACATTATTCCAACTTTCCAAAATAATGTAGAAGAAGAATTACTAATTGTGCCAAAAACCGTGACATTTTCACTTTACTGCACCCCGATTTCGCGGGATCACCAAAGGAACGTCACCAACTCAAAAAAAAAAAGAGCGACCAGCGTAAGTTCGCTCTCCAACTGCATCGATTCTCTCCCACGACACCATCAAAACCGCTCGCGCAGATTTCATGCTCAGCGCTTCGGTTGCGACTATCGCGGGTAATTCCCGCGCAACCAACGATCGTCACGATCGCGCAGCCCATTCCAAAACTCCGTACCGGCAACATACACGAAAGCGCACCCCACAGGGAAAACCACTCCTGTCCGTGCAAGGAGCGTTTAAACGAGATCAGACCGTCGTTGGTGGTAGGTGTCATCGGCAGCCGTACGGTGCGCAGTGCAACAACACGTGCAGTTACTAGCGACGACGTTGGTTGTCCATCGGTCCCCAACTCGACTCGCACGCAAGTGTTGGTAAATAAGAAGTTCCTTCTCCAAGACAGTGAAGATGTCGCCCACCATTGATAGCGCACGGTGGATCACACGGTTCGTGATCGGTACGATCGTTATCGGGAGCGTTCTTGCCCAAGGCAATGGTAAGTATAAACCATCAGTGTAACCTTCGTGCAATCGTGAAGTGTGCGCGTGCGGGCGTACGTTCGATGTGTATTGATGATCATCAGCGCTGTCGAGTCAGCATGAGAGAAAGAGACGGTTGCCAAGTTACGCATTAGACAAGCTGTCTACCGATCTGAGCTACAGCGTAGTTTCAGAAACTTGATCGCTACCAAGGCTGCCTTTAACGCCTCGCTTCTTGTATGCTGTGCTGTCCTGTGATTCTTGATTAAAAACCCAAAACGGAAGTGTTTGTTAGTGCGCATCTCGATCTCGATAACAGAGACTGTGGCGAATACTGCCAAAAGGCCTTTAAAAAAAAATTAGATATTCAAGATCCGACGCTAACGGTGGATGTGACGACGCTTGTTTCCAGCTGCCCTTTCCTATTAAAAATGGTTGCTCCGGGACCAATACATACATAAATTGCGCAAGATGATTAATGTGCATGATAAACAACGGAACGGCTACAGCAATTTCTCGCGGGTGTATCCGGCTTTCTATATAGTAACCGATGTTCAACTTTCATCGGCGACACTGATCTCCTCCGCGCAATGTGTTCGGACGTTTGTGATCCAACACTCGTGTCGATTTACTAATTAACACTACGCCATTGATGAACTAAGTCAACAACTGTGTGATGTTTTGCTTCCAGAACCAGTCACAACAGTGATATGGTTTTGAAAAGTGTGTGCGTGTGGTAAATAATCGGTGAAGTATGTGTCCATTCCGTGTTAAGAATGAACGAGCTCGGGTTATATGATAAGCGGTAGAAGCGGTGATGATCGTGATGTCTAGCGTAATATGTGTCGTCGATATTCACGATCTTCTCTCATCACTCAAGATGTGAACTTGTGGCGTCTCGGAAGGATCTTCCGATTGACCTTTTGAAGAGGGATCTTTTTTTACCTAGTCATTTTGCTTCTCATTGATTCAATTTTGCGAAAAATCAACCGATCTGGCATTAAATAAATTCTTGCTGTCTCCCAGGAACCGCTAATGGTGTTGTCAGACTTTATGGACCTACTAAATTATTTTGACATTCCCCGTCAATCAATTCCTTGTGTTCTCCCTGTCCCTTCAAACGCAGGTCAAGGTTTCCTTCGTAATAAGGAGATGATTGGAGATGACCTGTTTGATGGTTGCAGAGTATTGTGGCATCGTCTGCTTACGGCTGATTGTCCATCCTTCTTTAACACTGTGGAAGTCCTCTACGTTATAAGTGCACTCGTTGCAAAAGTTTTGTAAAGATTCTGCAGTTTCTTAACCTTGATAACAGATATCTATTGGGGTTGCTTTTGACCTCGAAACTCATCTTTATCTTATCAAGTATCATAAGCTACTCTTTCCAGTATCAATCCGGAAGTGAGCAACCGTTGTTGTTGTTAATTCTCCATTAACACTTGCATCGATACAGACCTTGATACAGAATCCAATACCGCAACGTTAACCGCAATTGCTTTGCAACTACCACTCCTCCTCACACATCACCCTTCCACTTTCCTGCCCAGCAACGTTCGTGAAAGGGTGGTGATCCTCTTCATCAGAAACCTGTTATGTGATTTCGATTTTTTTTTGTTCCTTCCCGCTAATAGGATGTAGATAGCATTCCACTTACCGACCGGTAATGCGTCTTTGATTATGCAAATGTTAAACATCTTCTGGCACACACACACACAAACTGTATCCACGATTTTGGCAGGATATAGAAGAAAGGATGCAGTCTTTTCGTGATATTTAGTATCCTACCGAAACCTACCGAAACCATAAACGTGCTTTTGACATTCAAAAATCTGGTTTTTAAAAAAAAATTCTACCTCTTTAAATGTCTCGAGAAGAAAAAAAAATGTATACAAAAGTTACGATTTCGAACATTTCCAGAAAGATCTTTAGAACATTCCATCTGCTGTTTGCTGCTATCGATCTAAAAATCAGTTCGTAAAATAAAGAATGCGATACGGTAGATAGGATGGAGGGCGAACGACTTCATCCTGGAACCTGCACCCGGGATGCTAATTCTGTTCTTGTTTTCTGTTTCTCTCTTGCAGTCGGTGAATCGTGTGCGTATGAGAACGATCCCGGCATCTGTCTCGGGTACAGTGTCTGTCGGCCATTGCTCGAACGTTCGCGGATAGTGAAAATCTGTGGCTACACACCCCAGCAAGCGGTCGTCTGCTGCCCGATAGACTACAAACAGCGCCTGGAGCAGCTCCTGTACAGCCCAAACCAGCGTGTCAGTGAACAAAGCAAGTTACTCGCAACGTTTTTCTTTACTTTCCACTGCTGACCGATTTTCTTCTACTACTAGAGTGTCGCGAGTACCACGCCCCGACCAGCTCCGGTCTGCTGCTCGGATCGCTTGCGGTTGGATCGTCGATCGTGAAGCTGAAACCACGCAAACAATGCCCGACCGATCAGAACCTGATCGTTGGTGGTAAGGCGGCACGGTACGGCGAGGTCCCGCACCTGGCCCGGTTAGCTATGCCGAACGACAACGGACAGATGACGTTCCGGTGCGGTGGTACTCTCATCAGCGACCAGTGGGTTATGACCGCTGCCCACTGCATCGAGTCAGAAAGGATCGTGGCCCGATTGGGTGAACTAAAGGAGAACGACGATGAGCTGGGCGATCCGATCGACGAACGGGTCGTACAGATAGTGAAGCATCCCAACTACAAACCACGCACCGTGTACAACGATATCGCACTGCTGAAGCTAGCCAACCCGGTGTCCTTTTCATTCCGCGTTCGGCCCGCCTGCCTGTACACCGAGCCAACGGTGGCACGCGCGAAAGCGGTAGCCATCGGGTTTGGTTCGACGGAAGCATGTAAGTATTACGCACTGCCTAAATCTAACATTTTCATCATTTGAGGCTCAGGATAACCCAGTTCAAGCTGTGTCGTACGCCAGATGGCACAAAGAAAAAACCGGTATCAAAACTGTGAATATGCCGCTAGAGAAGAGCGGAGAGTGTAAAGCGTTGTCGAGCATATTAATAACGAACATCAAATTTGCACCTGCCAAAAATTGGGGAACCGGTTTCAGGTTGCGTTTCCACTTCCCGTTCATGCCGAGCACCAACCAGGCGACACTTTGGAGCCGGTTTAATTTAAATCAATCAATAGGCCTACAACAATACCGGTTTATCCTTCCACAAGTTGTTCCGCAATAGCCGGGCCTTATAAAAACGGCGACCAAACGTTGTGACGAAATTCATCCCGGTAGGTGTGGCATCCTCTAGGCGATCATTTGCACGATCGTGCGTATACTAATACCTACTAATTGCGAACATAATGAAGCGAGCAAATATCTTGTTAGGGATGTTGTTGTATCCACGCATCGGGGGTCTTTCAATCAAGTTTTTCCCAATTTCTTGGGGAAGCATGATAACTATTGCTGTTCTGAGGAATATCATATCTACATCTTCTTGCTGTATGTATTGTGAACAAAGGAAATCGCATCATATCAACCTGTAGTTCAACCATCAACTGAGTTCCTTCTTGTAGTCGTATTTGCGATCGAGCTTGCCCGCTGGATAACGATTTGTATAGACGTTAATGTGACGAGGTCCAGCGTGCCCAGGTCTAGAATGTAAGGAGAATGGCAACCCCGATTGTAATGTGGAAGGATATCCTTTCCAAACCTTTTGTCAAAGACGCTCACAGTTTAGAATTTCAGGGTGATCTTATGGTATTGCCGTTATCAAACTATCCAATACTTGAACTCGCAATATAGTCCCGTAAATCATAACAATTTCGATTGCTGGAAATCCAATCAATTTGAGCTTGGACCGGCCAAAAATAGACCTTACGGACTGAGTCATACAATTGCAAACTATTGCGAATTACCAAATAGCGTTATCGATTGATGGAAGGAAAAGGAAACAATGCAAGGAATTCGAACTAAATGCTCCTTTCTTCTCATCCCAACCAGATGGTGAAGGCTCGAAGGAACTGCTGAAAGTGTCGCTGGACCTGTACACTACAACCAACTGTGCCCAGTTCTTCCAACGCAACCGTCGCGTCCCACAGGGTCTGCGGGATACGCATCTGTGTGCCGGTTTTGCGGCCGGTGGCCGCGATACCTGTACCGGCGATTCCGGCGGTCCGCTCCAGATCAATTCGAACGATGAGGCGTGCGTTGCCCAAATCATCGGCATTACCTCGTTCGGTATAGGGTGCGGTTCGACGGTGCCCGGCATCTACACGCGCGTTTCCGAGTATGTCGACTGGATCGAAAAGATTGTTTGGCCATCGGACGACGTTGCCTTGACGGATGGCATACGCTTTAGCTAAGCGGATGGTACCAGCATCGGTCCTAACTCGATCCTATATCTATTGTGTATGTGTATATGTGTACGTTGTGTGTGCGTTTTCCTGGTCTCGCAACAAAATAAGGGGAAACTATTCGCAAACTGAGCTTGCGCGAGTGCCCAAGGGTATTAAGCGTGTTAGTGTTTAGGTTAGTTTGTTATTTGTTAATACGGATTGCCGTATTAATACGGTTCACGTAAGAATTAAAGCACTTTAATCGAAGCGTGAGTCTGACTGAGATTGCTGATGGCGTCGATGCAGATCAGTAATAGTGGAAGCAGAGTACAACCATAGAACGCATACTCAATCACACAAACACTAGACGGATATAATGCCATCTGTTACAACGAACAGTATGTTATGTCATGCCTAAAAAGAAAATTTCTTAAAAAAATAAAGCTTATAATGAAAACTTCAAAAATTTGAAGCAAAATGTGAATGCTTAAAGATTGGATTCTTTATTCACAGATTGCTCATTGTGATTTACGTATATAATAAACTATAATAATGTTTTCAAATTATTTACAAAAAACATACACACACCTATTTTCGACACAATATTATGTGTTTCAGCGTGCCGACAAGATCATGCCTCTACCGAATGTAACCGGTTTCATGGGTTTTTCTTTCTTTGGTAGTTTGTTTGCAGTGAAGAAACACAATAGCATGCATTTGTGCATTTCGTGCCGCCTATCTAGCTGATGGATTAGCTACCATAGCGGTCCATCGGTCTATCTTTCTATAGCATCCAATGCTCACAAAACCTTAGCTCTGGTGCGTAAGTATCTGTCCAAAATCAACAAACGCCTTACGACTTACGAAGCTCACGAAAGGAAAAAGCTCAACGGAACCGCGTTATAAATTATGATTATAAAACATGATGTTCAACAAACTAGTTCCCAAAGTCCTGTTGGGCTCGTTCATATTGGAGGTGTGGCAGAACCAGATTCCTTCTGGAATGGTGTTATCATTGATACAGAACGTTCATCTATCTCGGGCGATTTCGCACACTTCTACCAGAACGGTCAAGAAGACCACAAGTATGTGGTGGTATCGGATGTGACATTCACTTGTGGTTGTTGTAAAAATTGTAACGCTGGAAAAACCCATCACGCCCGATGGAACGGACCAACGAGAAAGAGAGAGAGAGAGAGAAAGCGATTCATTAACACTTTCAACAGGGAAATCCCCGTTTTAAGTCAGTTTCTTTGCACTCGTATGTAAATCAACGAAAGTCTTTATGTTTTGCAAACACGGGTCCATTTATGACGATAAGAAGCGCACATTGACCGCCCTACTGACACTTGCCAATGATACGTTTGTGGGGAAATCACTAGTAGACTTCCCGAAAATATACACGATAAGACAAATAAATCGCGACATAGAGAGGCAGAATAAGACACTTGCTGAAATCTACATGTACAATTTTTATTGATGAAAATGTCCACAAACATCACTTAACCACATACACACTTTTTGCTTTCATTCGTTTCCAATCGTATCCGTAGAACTTTCTTCAGACGAGGTTTCCGCACGGGTCCGCTTCGGAGCTGCCGGCGGATTGCTGCAGCAAATGACCACGGTGTGGCGCAGATTGAGACACGGATCATTGTCTGCTTTGGGTCCCTGTCGCACATATTTCGCGCAATTGCCCATTTCCGTACACACTCCCTGCAGTCCATCGAACTGACACTGACTTCCTAGGTTGTTTTCGACCGTTTTCGGAAATTGCATGATCTCGGACCTGTGCTTTGGGACGACGTTAGCGGCTACCGTGTAGATAGTTAGCACCAGGAACAAAGCTGTTACGTTTGTACAACGCATTATGGGCAATTTGTATTGCCAAAATTAACACCAGGAACGATGGTACGCCAACAGTTAAAAGATGTTCCGATTCGCAACACTCACAGTACGCGACTAGTGCCCTACGGGTGGAGGTTCTAGCGATAAGGCAATCAGATCAGCAGTGGTTTGCTTCTTCTTCTTCTTCTTCTCCGATTATGTGGAACTCTGAAGGATGACCACTGAGAGTCCAGTGGATCGAACGATTCTAGAAGGAGATATCTCCTCTAAATTTCTGATAATTTGCTTGGACGATCTCTTCCATACAGAAATTCTACGTGAGCTTCCAACACAGTAAGGTGCGCACAAGGTTCTATTGCAGAAAACCAATCATTAGGATCATTTAATATCATCGGTTGGTGAACTGAAAAGGAAAATCTTTTTTTTTTACACTATTGGATGAGTATGTTATGCTTTAAAAGCTCTCTATAAAGCGCGTTAGTCAATCCAGAACTAGTTCAATCACCTATCACCATCTATGCAAATCATCCCAATACCAAATGATGTAAAAAAAAAACAAAACGAAAGCAAATCTTAAAATACAAAATAAGTCTTTGAACTTTATTGCGTTGCGGGCTGTATCCCCCGTTGTAAATAACTTTGTTTACTACATTAGAATATACGATTATTAGCTCCTCGTTGTTGCACGCTTCTTAATAGTACAGCTAAATGTTAACCTGCTTCAATATTGTGCCTATATTTATACTTTTGCAAATGAACCTTTTGTTGTAGAACCGGGGTTAACACCACGACACTAATGAATTAGATTAGTGTCGTCTAGATCCTCCAAGGGCAGCTGTTTGTTGTTTGTAAGCGGCACAAGTTCGGCGGAAGTGGGTAAATCTACACAGCACACAACCGGATCGTGCACCTCGAAATAGCAAATATCGCGCTTAATATCGAACGGTTCCAGTATGATGCGTGGAATGAACGTTGGGCAGTCGCGCACCCGCTGGCAGATTCCTTCCCTGACGTACTGAACCCCTGTCGGTACTGGCGAAGGCTCGATCGTACACGGATCACCAATGGCCAGATCGTCCACCACGGGAAATATGATGTCTACCGTGGACTGTGGTGCAGACGCAACACTTCCAAGTAGCACGAAAGGGACCACCAACACTGGGAACAGTTGGGCGTACATGTTGACAAACGCAGTTGTTTAATCGGACTGACCTGCGGAAGATTGTTTCCCACGTGAGAAACTATCGATCTTTCTAGCGGGATGTAAAACCTGTTTAAAATCCATTGCATGTGGTTGTGAGAGGTTAAGCGCGGGTTTTTCCAGCTGCAGCTGTTGCGTATTTGATAACGCACTGCTTTGCCTGGAGGATGACCACAGTAGACTAATGGACGGTATGGTTGTGTGAAAATTTTATTTTTAAAATGCTACACCTCTTCGCAATTTATTCTGGAACTTTTCAATGAACAAGTTTTTAAAGTGCTACTCTTCTTCGCAATTTATTCTGGAACTTTTCAATGAATGCAAGAAATGGGGAAAAAACTTCCACGGAAGACCAGTTTTTTTTTCAGCTTTTTTCAGATTGATGATTTTCGGTATATCCTACAATGCTTGATCGCGAGCATTTTATAAAATTATTCGAACTACTCGGCGATGGCTTCCAACGGCTTTTCTATTTGATTTTAGTCTGATTACTCTCCACAAGCATGGGAAAAAAGTTGTCTAGATCATCACCCCATACAATTGTACATTCTTTGCTGCTTTTATCTAATTACCCGGTGTATTATACAATTTTTAATGTTTAACACTTTCTAAGTATGATGCCGTATGGTCTGTTATTTGAAATCTACTACCCACAAGCAAAAATACCTCGCTTCATTTTGTATGTAATAAATATTTACAATGGAATTTGTAAAAGAGCTTAAATAAACGGCATTTGCAACATTTAAATTAAATCCCACTTTTCTTTATGTACCTTGGCAAAACTGATCGATATACCTTGGCAAAACTTATCGTTTGTTTTGACAACGGCTTTTTTGACATTTCGCTACGATTTTGAATTGCGCTTGAATCGGCAACTTTATTTTGTTGTGTTTGGTTTACACAAAGCTTGCTGCTGTTTGTAGACCGGTTGTGTGCGCCGCCCTTTGTACCGAGCATTTTGTTTCTAGCATCGTAAATTACATTTTCAAAAGATTTCATTCAATAAGACATCATGTCTGCTGCAGAAACTGGTAAACACCATTTGTTGTAAAGAGCAACGGTGCTGCTGTTACAATATTCACTTCAACCTTTGCTACACACTGTGGTTTCAGACATTGGCGAAAATGCTCCAACCCTGGATTATTTGAAAGAGCTGCTCAGTAAAGCAATTGAACTGGAAGCAAACGTGGAAGAAAAGCAACAGGAGCGACCAACTGCCTCGTCAAAATTGGATGCAGTTTGGGCTAAAATCCACCAAGCTATCGTTAAAGAAGCCCAATTGAAACGCAGACACGTATCGCAACAGCCAAACAAAGACCAGCAGATTCAAGGTAGTAACGCAGTAAATGGAAACAATTTCGATTTTTCAACATTTGCATGGTTCGATTGGTTACAGCACATCCAAAGGACGTGAAGGAAAGATTTGCCGAACAGTTTATTCAGCTGCAACAAGTTATGGGCATTGCTATCGTTTGCATACCAGAGCGGAAGCAAGCGGAGGTATGCGTCTCCCGTGCAGGAAATCTTAACAGGAAAAAACTAACATTAATTTACGCACATTGCAGATAACGTACAACGATGTGCAAAAGACAAAAGTTACACTTTCATACAGTGACAAACGAATAACGCGTAAGATATACTTGTAGATTGACCGTTTTTTAGTGAGTGTTAAGCGTTAAGTAAAAGCATGTTACCTACTTACCTTTCCAGTAGACGAAATGATTCCCGCACATCCAAACGTAGAGGCTATACGAACACATCTCCACGAAACCGGCGACCTAGTGGGCTTTCTTTCTGTGCTGCGAAAAAAGCTTTCGTTCAAAGACGTCTGAACTGTAGTCGGCAAATGTAGCTGTTAAATATAAATATGTTTATTCAACCCGCACTGTTCTCTGTTCCTATATACTCACAGCATAGCGATATCACAATTCTTACGAACAGCCAACATTAACCGTATGTATCCAATCGAGTGCACGCTTGATCCGTTCTAGGCGCACCCGTGTAAGAAAACTTGCAATCAGTAAGTACTCCGTGTACGTTCGGCGCCCCATCGTACCATCGGGTGTAACCCGCAGCGGACCTTCGCAAAGGATTTTCGTCGTGAGACTAAGCAACCATTGCAAAATTTCGTTGCTGGACGGTACGTATCGATCACGCAACCAGGACGATGGTGACCACAGGAACAGTTGCATCACGTTCGCCGCAATGTCTGGGCTTAGGCGCTAAAGAAAGGACACATGCATTATTATTTGTAGAGATCTGCGAAGCGTTGTGCCTGTGTGCGATACCTACTTTGTTCGGGTTTCTCTGCAGGATGTTCTGCACCAGACATTGGATCAATTCGGGAACATTCTGATCCATTGCTGGTAGCATGTGCTCCTCGTACGATGTGTTTTTGAGAGCCGAATGCTACAACACGTACAAACATGTAATAATATAAATTACTCCCTCATCTTACCGCGCCCTTACTTACCACATCGGAATAGAAAGGATTGCTGGCTCCAAAAATTTCGTACGCAATCGCACCACAAGCCCACAGGTCCGCTTTGGTGTAGTTTAGTATCGCGAACGTACCCGGCAGCTGTTCGATAATCTCCGGCGCCATCAGCGCCACATTACCACCCTTATCAATCTCGTCCGACGTGTACGGGATGCGCAAACCATGCCGCTTGTCTGCAATGCAACATCCAAAATCGGTCAACACTAGCGTCGGGGGCATGTTGGGACGCAGCTCGATGAGAATATTATCGGACTTAATGTCCCGGTGGGAAACACCGTGACGATTCAAATGTGCGACCGCTTCCAGCAACTGTGCAAACAGAAGTATGCGTGTACGCATATCTACGCCCGGCTGCTGCAGATACTCTTTCAAATTGGTGTCGTACCGTTTCATCAACAGAAACAGACTCATGTTTCGTCCGTAACCTTGCGGGTTCAGACGCTGCGGAAGGGCCATCGGATAGAGGGTGGCGGACATTGACAAGTCCGGTACCTGGTCACAGAAAACACCGTACATTTCCACAATGTTGGGATGCGGTGGCAGAAAGTTGGTCTTTTCCATCAGGCTAGAAGCGATAAAGCAAGAACGTTAGTTGGCGATATTCAATCGTATCGTTGACTTTTCCTTTCCATTACCTTTTTTCCCATGCACTTTCGATCGTTCGCCTCTTCGCAGGGACAGTTTCACGGTACATAGCCTTCAGAATGGCCATCGCATTGCTCTGTATGTCGTAATTGAACATCATCTTCAGGGCCAACGGATATTCTTCGATGTTGTAATCTTTTTCACTCATTTCATGTAAATAATCGCCACTGTTTTCATTGGCGGCTGCTGCACTATTTTCCGACATGGTTCTTACCCTCGCCTCACTGTTAAACCGTACCCGGCGATTGTTATTTGCTCTCGTTTGATCGTCGCTATTATTTATCATTTCACGTAAAACAGTCGATGCAGTTCTTTCCGGCAACAACAGAGGACTATTACCGTTGTGCCGCTGGTCAGCGAAAGTAGGTTCCTCTTCCGCCCAATCCTCCAGAGCCTCGTTTTGTACCGAGGAGGCCGAAGTGTTATGCTGGATGCTGTCGGAGTAGGTAGTTGAGCTCTCATTGCTTATGGTAGGTTCCTTAATAGAAGCGGCATAAACAACGGCCGAACATCCTTTGGCAATATGTTTGCCAATGTTTAGATTCTCTATTCCGAACTCCTCATCCAAACGAGTTTCGATATCTTTCTCACCGACTTTCTCCTGAAAGTTGGACATGGCATGCTAAGATAGAGGAGGGGAAAGCAAAGCGTCAATAACCTGCGTTCCGATACCCAAAAAAACAACAAAGGTGCGAGACAAATACCCTAATCTCCCAACAGACAGCTTCCAGTTCGTCATTCTTCGTCAGTACGCCATCTCCCGACGCCAAACTCACTCCGACCAGTGCAAAGAAAGGGGTGGAATCGCCATACAACAGTCTGCAAGAAAAGTCAAACAAACAAATACGACATTAGCTCATCAAATTCCCAACCGCAAACCAATACCACAATCGTACATACTTCTTGGTAGCTTGCAGCCGTAAATCTACCGAGTATGGATTGGTCACCCTGCTGAGCACATTGTCGATAAAGAGTCGGCGCGCCTGGTTACCGAACCGCAGGAAGCTGTTGTTCCGGAAATCGTTGATCCGCAGATCATGCCGCAGCGTTTCGTTAATCTTGTTCACTTTTGCACTCTCCGTGGGGTTTGACCAAACGTTGCTAACGTGTATATCCCGCTTGAGATAGTTCTGGACAAGCAGGCGACCATGTTTGTACAAACGGGTGGTCAGCAGACGAAAGGACATTTTCGCTGTCGTGCGGTTCGCTCTTCCCTAGCCTGTAGTGTTGCGCTTCTTTTGCACTCGTATTCTTTTTGCGTAACAAGTGTACGTGCAGTGCCGACGATGATGATGACGAGGGCGAGAAGAAAAAAGGAGAAAAAAAAACACTTCACACGTTGTTGCCTTCAAATGGCGACGTAAAAAGGGCCAAGAAATCGCGAGAAGTTTGCTTTCCCACCTTTAGCAAAAGTTTGACCGCTTTCCAATGGCGCATCGATGTTGTAATCTTTTTCACTCATTTCATGTAAATAATCGCCACTGTTTTCATTGGCGGCTGCTGCACTATTTTCCGACATGGTTCTTACCCTCGCCTCACTGTTAAACCGTACCCGGCGATTGTTATTTGCTCTCGTTTGATCGTCGCTATTATTTATCATTTCACGTAAAACAGTCGATGCAGTTCTTTCCGGCAACAACAGAGGACTATTACCGTTGTGCCGCTGGTCAGCGAAAGTAGGTTCCTCTTCCGCCCAATCCTCCAGAGCCTCGTTTTGTACCGAGGAGGCGGAAGTGTTATGCTGGATGCTGTCGGAGTAGGTAGTTGAGCTCTCATTGCTTATGGTAGGTTCCTTAATAGAAGCGGCATAAACAACGGCCGAACATCCTTTGGCAATATGTTTGCCAATGTTTAGATTCTCTATTCCGAACTCCTCATCCAAACGAGTTTCGATATCTTTCTCACCGACTTTCTCCTGAAAGTTGGACATGGCATGCTAAGATAGAGGAGGGGAAAGCAAAGCGTCAATAACCTGCGTTCCGATACCCAAAAAAACAACAAAGGTGCGAGACAAATACCCTAATCTCCCAACAGACAGCTTCCAGTTCGTCATTCTTCGTCAGTACGCCATCTCCCGACGCCAAACTCACTCCGACCAGTGCAAAGAAAGGGGTGGAATCGCCATACAACAGTCTGCAAGAAAAGTCAAACAAACAAATACGACATTAGCTCATCAAATTCCCAACCGCAAACCAATACCACAATCGTACATACTTCTTGGTAGCTTGCAGCCGTAAATCTACCGAGTATGGATTGGTCACCCTGCTGAGCACATTGTCGATAAAGAGTCGGCGCGCCTGGTTACCGAACCGCAGGAAGCTGTTGTTCCGGAAATCGTTGATCCGCAGATCATGCCGCAGCGTTTCGTTAATCTTGTTCACTTTTGCACTCTCCGTGGGGTTTGACCAAACGTTGCTAACGTGTATATCCCGCTTGAGATAGTTCTGGACAAGCAGGCGACCATGTTTGTACAAACGGGTGGTCAGCAGACGAAAGGACATTTTCGCTGTCGTGCGGTTCGCTCTTCCCTAGCCTGTAGTGTTGCGCTTCTTTTGCACTCGTATTCTTTTTGCGTAACAAGTGTACGTGCAGTGCCGACGATGATGATGACGAGGGCGAGAAGAAAAAAGGAGAAAAAAAACACTTCACACGTTGTTGCCTTCAAATGGCGACGTAAAAAGGGCCAAGAAATCGCGAGAAGTTTGCTTTCCCACCTTTAGCAAAAGTTTGACCGCTTTCCAATGGCGCAATCAGCCTGTGTAGACTTTAATTCCATGAAATTGCACACTCCTACGACAAATGCACTCGTATGCACCGATTTTAATGCACAAAAATATTGCGGACGAGAATTTAGTGGCACCTCTTTTTTCACCAAAACCAAAACACAAACACAAACATACGGGTGAAATGTCAAGCGAAGGAATTTTTCGAGAAAATTCAAGGTATGTAGATGTCAATCCCGCGAACAATTACATCTAGTCATCTTATTTCTTGCCTCCAAGTACTGTCAAACCTGTTTAGCCGGCTCTGGCAATGTTTATTTTTGTATCGCATTCTTTTTACTATCGCTTCTGGAACTAGTCGCCGAGTTTGATTGTAAAAACACTACCAAAGTTAAGTGGTGAAACATTTTCCACACGATGAACGCCTATTTGCAACGTTGCCGACAGGTTATCAAGAATGCTGTAAGTTGTTTCACTCCGTTGTAATAAACATGTCGTATCTAACCTGGACCTAACTTAACTTTTATACATTCATTTTCAGGTAAGAAAAATCGCGGTCATCGGTAACGAAAGCTGCGATTTGGATTCGGCAGTAAGTTCGATTGCTTTCGCCTTCCATCTGCAACACGTGCCCACACTGTTAAGCACATGGTACAAAAACGATAGTACCGTAGTGTTTCCGGTACTGAATGTAACTCGTGCCGAGTTGCCGCTAAAAACTGAAGTAACGTACTTCATCAAGCGGCACGGAATTGTGCTGGACGATTTGATTTGCCGTGATGAGATCGATTGGAATGGAGAAACAGCGCTAAACATTGTACTGGTTGATCATCACGTCACAAAACTGCAGCAGAACGTTATCGGTATCATCGATCATCGGCCCATCGAATCGAATACAGATTTCAATTTGAACGCTTTCACAACGATCAAGCTCGTTGGTTCTTGCGCAACCTTAGTTGGAAGTGAAATTTTGGACCAAAAAACAACAGCATTACAGGAACTTTCGGAAGGATATGGCGTGGCTTTGGAACTGCTGTATGGTAAGATACACAAAAAAGAATCGTGTTGGTAAGGTTACTAACTATAATATCTTACTTTCCCCATGATCCACAGGGGCCATCGTGTTGGATACGGTCAATTTTTCCAAACAGGCCGATAAAGCCAAACCGCTTGATTATGAAATCGCGGCAAAAATAGAGGCGCACCGTAACATTACGGTAGAAAATCGCACAGCACATAGAGAGCAACTGTTTCAGCGCCTTGTCGAGGCTCGTAGCGATGTGTCCGAACTGAACGCACATCAGTTGTTGTTAAAAGATTTAAAAATCATAACGCAAAACGATCGCACTGTGTCGGTACCAGGGTTTCCGATGGCAGTGCAAGAATATTTAAAACTACCCAACCAAACGGAACACCTGCAACGGTTTGCTACCGACAGCGGAAGTAATGTGGTGATACTGCTCGGACTAAAGGTTCTGTCGGATGGGAGCGTGCGTCGCGATGTTGGTATTATTCCAATCGATGATGAACCATTAGCGGAGAAGGTATGCCTTCATTAGGCGAAAGTCGTAGTACTTGAGAATTTGTACTAACAGATAGCCTTTAATAGATTGTTACAGCACTTCAAGGATGCCAAGAGATGAATTTCGAGCTTGAAGAGCTACCAGCTTCGGATGTAATGAAAGGCAAATTTTTCCAGCAACATAATTTGAAAGCTTCACGCAAACAGTTGATGCCAATCGTTAAGAGTGTGCTTAGCACATTGTAGTTGTGATACATCTGATGTGATATAAAATTATTGACTCATTTATTAATGCACTACCAAGAAAGGTTTTACATTTGATTAGTAAGAAAAAAAGAACGCTTTCACACATACGGCAGATTTATGCGTTGCCAAAGTATCGCATCATTAACTGTAATGAGAACATATCAGTATGAAATATTCGATGCCATAAATTACAAACGAAATGTGCTGACCCTAAAATTCTCAACCCAAAGCGAATGGTGTCGTTAGTTTGTTACAATCTTTTAACCTGTCCAGAAAACGAATATGAAAGCAGAACATTTTGTAATTCTCGTGCATAACATTTTCGGTGGACCGATAGGCAGTAACAATCGTACCTTCAAACCTGCAAAAATGTTTCTCTACACAGCAATAATCATTGGATTGAGTGCTGCACTGTTTATCCTTTGCATGTGCGATCTACGCCAGATGCTATACCAACGGGACCTAGTGCTAAGCGTTATCGATCTGCTGATGTTGCTTGGCATTGCGGTCACAGTATTTACCATACAAACGTCTACGTTGATAAAGTATTTGCAAAACCCGAGCGAAACAATTCTTCAGTGTCTTGATGAAGTAGATGGTCATTTGTACACGCTCAACATTCGTCAAGATCCTGCCCAAAGCCTTTCGTTAAATTGTGCCACAGGTTTTGGTGCGGCAATCGTCATATCGATTGGCTATCTGCTGGCAAATGTGTTGCGCGTTAAACGGCCAAATGCACTGGTGTTTGCGTTTAAAACTTACGGATTGTTTGTGGTATTTCTCATGCACGGACTGTTTCTGGTGTTCAGTTATCATATTCTGCAGCGAGTACGATGTATGGTAAAGCACTTGGAGAAAATGATAAACACTACCAAGCGTCTGCAGAATGCACCGAACACTGCAACGGATTATGTTAGTGTACGCTTATGCAGAGACCTAAGGACACTGGCCACCGTACAAATGCAATGCTTCCGAGCGGTGAATCATTTAAACGAGGAATGTGGACTACCAAATGTTACTATTTTTGGTGAGTGTATCGCTCTTGTGAAAAGCAGGGCTGTTTTTGTTCATACCACATATCAAGCGATCTTTTTTATCATTTTAGGAATGTTTTTTTACGTCCTTACTGCGAAAAGCTTCCAACTGTTTTATGTTTGCTCGATCGAGTTCAGACTACACGGGTTTCAATTCACGCACATTTTAGGTAACCAAATGTAAACTTCAAGCCAAAATAGTAGTTCAAAATCATGTTGTTTTTTTTTACAGAACCAACCTTGTTGATAATGGCAGTCTTTTTGTACTTTTTCGCTTCTACCTATCTGGGGGAACTAGTCTTAAGGGAGGTAAATATATGAGAAGGATTTGTTTTGAACTTAAATTTATTTTTTGTCCTAATGTTAGACGCAGTTTGTGATCAATAATCTCCACAAGTTTGAGTCCCAGCATTCAATCATACAGCAAAAGACGAACCAATCGGAGGTACAAATAGTTAATAATACTAATAGTAAGTAACGGGATGTATCACTCATTAGAGAAATTATTCTCTTTTTTGTTTAACGAAACAGTTAGTTGAACAACTCGGTAATCAGATCCAACATCAACCGATATGTTTTTCCGTAATGAACTTCTTTCAAATAGATTTCAAATTTTTCCATCTGGTAAGTAACATGATTCCCAAAAGTGTATAATGTCGCTTAATACTAATCACCCATCGGCAGGTAATGGCATCGGTCGGCACGTATCTAATAATATTGTTGCAATTTGACTTTCAAAGTTAGTGCAACGAAGTTACGCAAAGACAGTTAACGTAGCTTACCATTTAAATATGCACACGGTCGTTACGGGCCACTTCCCGGGCTGCGATGAATATTTCACAATGTAATATTAATCTTCTTGAACCGCTTTTTGCTTGATTAGTCCTAGGTAATCAGTATAAAGTAAACCAAACGCTTAAACATCTCATTCGAACCACAGCCAGACCATGGAACAGGCCATCAATCACGGCATTTTCAAACTGTTCGCTCTAATGCCAATGCTGCACATCACAGTAGGCGATGGTCAGCTGTGGAAATGTTTGATAAACGTGTGCTACAGCTTGTGTGTGATTGGATTCATTGTACTTCAACAGTTCATTATCTACAGCATTCAACTAGAGCAAGATTTTGCCGGCTGGTTCATTAGCACGACCGCACTCTTGACTAGCTTCGTTATCCTTGTGCAGGCACTAGCGATGGGAAGAGGAATGCAGCAGCTAATGTTGGAACTGATAGAAATTGATGCCATGCTAGATGGTGACGGAAATAAACGTGCAAAGCGACACTTTAGTGCCTCATTCTACTGTATGTACGGTATCGGAATCGGGAGAGTGGTTTTTCGTACCGTACTATTCATACACCTCGGATTACGCCCAGTTGGCATAGCGTTGCAGCTTGTCGTTCCATCGCTGATCGTCCTAGTACGGCTTAATTTTCAAATCTATTTGATGGACCTTATTGCATCCCAGCTCGAAATGATCGCAAGCGATCTGTCCATCTCGCTGGAAGACGACGATGGGCGAAGCACCGTCGACCAAACAAACACCGTACAGCAGTGCCGGTGCATACTGCAGCGAACGGAGTACTTGTTTGGACGTCTGCAAAAATGTCTGCAAATGGTAAACACCCAATTTGGTTGGTCTACAGCAGCGATCGTGGTGCTTGTGTTCGTTGGCATTACTTTTCAGTTCCGCGTTCCCATGTACCCGTTGCCGTTCATTGGTATGTTCGTATTTAGGAAAATATATACAATCGTAAACAATGTTGCGCTAACGTTGTGCTATTTTTCACTTCCACATGCAAAACAGCTCAAGTTGTGGAAATTTTCTATTCGATCATTTTACTATTCTGCTTGTGCCGGGCCTCTAGCCAATCCGTTGAAAAGGTATAATGAAAATGTGAATGGGTAAGAGATGAAGAGATCGTACCGTAACGTTGTTGTTCTATTTTATCAAACAGGTGTACGAAATCAAGAGGATTTTACTAAGACCTTTCTACAATGCATCACTTTGGGATCAGATTAACAATTTTATCGTACGGACCAAACTGCAACCATTCGTTTTTACCGCCAATGGGCTCTATTCGATTAATTACGGATTGTTCGGTTCGGTACGTAGCTTACGAAGAAATCGGGTTCGGATTACCTAAATCTGATACCACAGTTACCTGTCTCCTTCCTTCCAGACACTCGCAGCATCTGCCACGTACATCGTTATTATGCTTCAGTTCGAGCAGAAAACGCCGGACGTCTAGATCTGTCCCATCCACCATCTTTTCAAACACCTTTCAGTACTCGCTTTAGATTTGTGCGTAAATTGTTATCCATGTCCTTGTAGAAGTACTCGTCGAAAAACTTATGCTTTCGCAACATACGGTACAGCCGTTCGCCAAACTTCCTGCACAAACAAACAATAAACGAATAGCTTACAGGCCAGTCACCCGAATATTCCGAAAAACTTACCTGGTTTCGAGATTTTTATCCGTCAAAAATTTGGCCAACATAGACAGGATAGTTTTGCGGGTCCTCGTGTTGGCCGTCGTGCCCAGGATGGCGTCTAGCCCCGAAACGACACAAATACACACGAGCAACCGTGCCGTGGCAGTCCGCACAAGTGGATTACGATGACTGTTGGTGACGGAATAAGAAACATTCGTTCATGGAAAAGCATTACCCACGGTCGCAAGTCTCTTACATGGTTCCTCGATTTGATATTGCCCGTACGGTGTGCGGCGTTGGAATGTACGTGACCAATTTGTCCAGCGCCACGTTCGCATCCTTCTGAATGAAGCGGTTCGGATCGGCCGTCTTGCACAGCAGTATATCGACCATCTCATCGAACTCGGGCCGTTTCGTCGACTTTGCCTGGCAAAACAATTCTCCCGACACTTGGCAAGCCGATCGGCACAGAGCGGTACGCGGGGACTTAAGGAATTCGATCAACTTCCGGTTGATGACGGTGATATACTTTTCCTGCGCCTTCCAATCAATCCTGCTCGCCGTATCCATCAAATCCCAAATACCCTCCAGACACACTTCCCACACATTGTCCTGCAGCTTGTCCACAATGCCGGCAATGCTTCCGGTGCCTTCTTTCGAACCTGCCCCAGCACACATCACATCCGGTGCGTGTCCACGCCGTCGACCGAAAGTGTCACCGATCGGTTCCTCGTCCTGATCTTCCGCACTCTCACCTTCAAGACTGTGCAGTTTTCCTCCATTGCACTCGTCACGCCGTTCACTCTCCAGCTGCTCGTCCATCGATCCGTCATCGGATTCGTCCTCTTCCTCGTCCAAACCTTCCTCCTCGTCGGGAGATTCTTCGGCCAGATGCAGCTGCTTGCGATTACGGGCTACCGGACCGCCAACAAACGGATCGTCCAAGAACGGCGATTCGTGCGTATCCGGCAGATGCGTTGTTCGCCGATGATCAACTTTCGTCTTTGCCATCATATACCGGGATGGTTTTCCGAGCGTACCTGCTACAGCTGGCTGCTTTGTGCTTCTCCCGTAATGGCCACCCATCGTAGCGCCTCCATCGACGAGCTTTGTACACGATCGGTTGCGCTTGGTACGATCGAAGTACGGGACCTGGTGCGGTGCCCGTCCACCGTTTCCAGCACGCAATTGTTCGCGAGCCATTGATAGCACTTTGGTTTTTCGATCTACTGGTGGCATTCTCGAACGAACATCCGTCGATTCTCCGATGGATGACTCACTGTCGCTGGAAGCAAGTACCGATTCCTCCGGCACACGGTATGATGATACACCGTAGTTTATTGTAGCGCGTGGCCCAGCCGTTGGTCTGT